>CAODLS010390962.1:0-15208 GCA_948243855.1 Flueggea neowawraea
TTTAACATATAATTTATTATATAAATTATATTTTAATAAATAATAAAAAACTCTTAAATCTACAATTGAAATTATTTTTATTAATTTATAACACATAATATATGAAATTAATATTAATATACTATATATTATATATATATATATATATAATATAAAAAATTATATATATTATATATATTCGGGCAGGCCCGTTGGCTATTTCATAAGTCCTAGGCCGACTCACGGACCAAATACTAGTAGCTCAACCCGTGAATTTATCCGGGTTGGGCTCGGGCTAGCAATTTTGTATACGACCCAATTAAACAACACGACTTGACACAAAGTTAAATAGGTTTGGGTTTCATATAAACGAGTTCGGGTTATAAATGAGTTAACCCATACATGAAAAAAAAATCAAGATTAAACAGGTTCAACCCTAAATTCGTTTATAACATGTTTAACCTGTTTAAATTAATAGGATTAAAAGGATTAAAAGGTGACGCAACCCCAATTATATACACTTTTAACAAATTTTAACCTAACTATAAAAGCTTCAATTTTTTCTATCCATGCGAGTACTTATATAGTAATTGTAATTAAAATTTATTTAATAAAATATCTAATTTATTATATATATATATATAAGGAAAGAAGATAGGAAGATTATTAATAATAATAGTTGTGGTTATGGAGAATTAAATTTATGAAAAAAGTTTTTTATATTTTATGTTGAGAATTATAACTTTTTATGGGACTTTGTAATTTAAGTTGTTTTGTATTTGGTTCGGAACTTAGCTTTCTTTGTCGGCACGTTATCTTTCTTCGTCACCGCCGATGACCGACAGCTCAGGCCATCATGTCCCTCATGCCTCGGCTTCCCTTAACTACTACATCGGGATATCTGAGCTCTCTCTGGGATGCGTCGTCCCTCTCAACTAGCAGCATCTAGGGCACACTCGGACTCCACTACTGCGCCGTCCTCTCTTGCCACATCTTGCCAATATTGTTAAGGGTACCCTTAGTTCTACCTGCTTCCTCAATCACTCTGAAACACAAGTGGGGGTTTGTGTCAATCCAGATCAATGAGCAGACTTATTTTGAACACATCCAGCTTTGCACCAATGCCCTCATTGGCAAAATTTTCCTTGCCCGAGGAGAGCAGCCCTGGCGAGTCAATGATCTTAAAATGAAGTTGTCATTTGTTTGGGGTTTGAAAAACTGATAGCTCATGTTACTTGGAAGGGGTTTTTACCACGTTGTCCTTTCGTCTCGGGAAGACAAAGCTCGCATCTTTTGACGCCAGATTTTGATCCGGAGGCACAACGTCTCACCACCACACAGGTATGGGTCATGTTTCATCGATTACTATGGGAGTATTGGCACCATCAACTCTTAGTATATATTGTTAAAGGTGTCGGCACTCCGCTTAAAATCGATCAAGCTAGTTTGATGGGGGACCTTGGGCATTACGCATGACTTTTGGTTGAAGTAGACCGCACCACAGATCTGCTAGACAAAATTTTAATAGAAAAGAAGGACAAGAGTTTTTCGTTGAGGTGATCTATGAAAGATTACCTGAATTTTGTTCCACATGTGCTTGCATTGGTCACTCAACTTCGGCCTGCAGATGGAATATTCCGGTTAACTCCCGTAAAAGCAAACAACCTTTTAAGCTAGCCGCACCACGTCTTGAGATTGCCAGCTAGGTCTGGGTCGCTAAAGATACTGATATTCTGATTAGAAATGCTTTCAAGATGCTACGTAATGATATGGAGATGCCTCATCCTCTTGAGGAAGATACTGAAACCGCGTCTCATAATGTTATGGTTGCCCTTCCGGAGCCACAAGCCGACATTTTGAATCATGATGCAGTTGGCTCGAATGGACAAGTAGACCTTACGACTGCACTGCCACATCCGCAGGGGCTAAAACTCCTGTTACCAAGGAGCCCAACAAAGATAGGATAGATCCGCCTTCGGAACACGTTCAGATGGACAATGCATTAGCACCGGATGCACCCACCGGAGATAACAAGTTACCATCCTGGGAAGATGAAGAAGAGGACCAAAATGGTGAATGGGTGACAGCTACTAAACGAATTAGTCACAACGCTGCCAAGCGACAGGGCAAGTTTAATCCACAGGTTTCTCGGAAGCTAGGCCGGCGCCCAAACCTTTTTAAATGAACGTTATTTATTGGAATTCTCGGGGCATGGACCGGCTTGGTTTGCTCTGATCAACATATTTCATTTGCTTTTTGTTTTCATTACTTTACAATGAAATGCTCTTTTGTTTATGCTAGTGTCTGGAGAAACCACCGCCAACAACTTTGGGATGATTTGGCAAGAAATGTCCCAGAGGCCAGGCTTATTATGGGTGATTTCAATGTTCTTCGTGGTGCACATGAGAAAATTGGTCGTCCACTAGCAGCTCCTTCTTGTAGAGATTTTAATGGGTTTATTGGTAGCAATGGACTGGTGCAGGTTCCACATAGAGGCTCGAAGTACACTTGGTACAATGGTAGACGAGGTTATGCCCGTGTTGAAAGTGTTCTTGATAGAGTTTTGACTTCATCGCATTTTCTAGATAATTTGAGCTCTGTTTCTTGTCTCGCTCTTGCAAGGCACAATTCTAATCAGTCGCCTCTTATCCTTTCCTGCCATTCGGCCGCCCTTCATACACCAGCTCGGTTTAGGTTCCAAGCCATCTTTCTCATCCTAGCTTCTGAGATCTCATTCTAGCTAACTGGAATGCCCCAGGTCTGACTCTGCCCCATTCCAACTTATTACTGCAAAACTGAAGAGACTTTGGCAGGCTTTGAAAGTGTGGAACAGGGAGGTGTTTGGGAACTTGGATGTCCATATTGCATAGGCTAAATTGCATTTACAATCTGTTCAAAACCGCATTGCTAGTAAGGGTCTCTCCGATGAGTTATCTGAGCTTGAGGCACATTCTCATCTAGACTTATGCTCAAACCGAAAGGAATTTTTTTACAAAGAGCAAAGTAGAGTTAATCTTTCATCGGGTGCATTCTATGCGCAAACCTTTTGCTAAAATTTATGTTATGCAGATTGATGACAACATGGTGGATGATGCTGCTCAGATTTCTGATCACATTGTTGATTACTTTACCAATATGTTCAAGGCTCCAGCTGCTCGACCACCTGACCTCTCTATGCTTAAGAGACTGATTCCGTCCCTACTGAGTGATCCTGACAACACTATTTTAACTACAATTCTCAATGCCGAGGAGATCCGTCGTACAATTTTCTTTATGGATAGCTCCAGTGCTCCTGGCCTCGATGGATTCAAGGGGAGTTTTTTAAAGAATTCTGGGATATAGTTCACGAGTACTTGTGTAAAGCAATTGCTCACTTTTTTACTAGTGGCCAGATTACGCCAGGTTGGAACTCCAGCCTAATGGTTCTGATCCCTAAAGTTCAGCCATAAATGTGGGCCAATATCGGCCAATTGTGCTCAGCAATTTTTGTTATACAATTATTACAAAAATTCTTGCAGAATGTCTTGCTTCGGTGGTAGCCAAAATGATCTCTCCACAACAGTTTGGTTTCAATAAGGGCAGAAGAATTGTTGACTGCATTGCTCTGGCGTCAGAAGGGGTTAATCTTCTGGATAAGAAATGCTTCGTAGGGAATATGGCTCTGAAAATTGACATCCGCAAAGCTTTTGACACTATTAGCTAGAATTTCCTTTTTAAGGTTCTTGATGCCTTCGGCTTCTCTTTGCAGTTCCAAAATTTTATTTTGCAGTTGTTCTCGTCGGCTTGTGTTTCAATTCTTATTAATGGTCAGTTAACTGGTTACTTTGGCTGTTTAAACGGTGTTCGGCAGGGATGCCCACTTTCGCCTCTATTTTTTTATCTGGCAAAGGATTTCTTGAGCTGCCATATTTCAACATTGGTTGACGAAGGCAAACTCCAGCCACTGGGTTATACCAGAGGTACTCATTTCATTTCCCACCTTTTTTACGCTGACGATGTGATTCTATTTGCCCAGGCTACAATGAGGAACATGAACACTATTCTTGAGTTG
Organism: Flueggea neowawraea; assembly: GCA_948243855.1. Taxonomy (NCBI): domain Eukaryota; kingdom Viridiplantae; phylum Streptophyta; class Magnoliopsida; order Malpighiales; family Phyllanthaceae; genus Flueggea; species Flueggea neowawraea. Next base: position 4,031 of record CAODLS010390962.1, read on the forward strand.
TTTGATACTTATGGTGTTATGTATAGCCAAGTGGTTAACTGGGGAAAGTCCAATGTTTTCTTTGGGAAACTGGTGACTCAACAAAGAGCTGCCTCCTTAATTGCTGAGAGGAATCTCAAATGTGGAGTAGTCCTTTTTTCTTATCTTTGGGTGCCTCTATTTGCTGGTGCACCGAGGAAAAAATATTTACAGTCGATGGCGGACAGAATTCCAAGAAAATTCAGTTTCTAAAAAGGCTTCTCTCTGTCTATGGCTGGGCGGGTATGTTTAGTCTCTTCAGTTATCCAGAGTTCACTACTTCACTCGTTTGCAGTCTATAAGTGGCCACGACAAATGATAGATAAACTCCATGGGCTCATCAGAAATTTTATCTGGACTGGTTCCACTACTTCGAGGAAACTTGTCACGGTCCCTTGGTCTGTTTGTTGTCGCTCTAGAAAAGAAGGTGGGTCTCGGCTTAAGGGATTTTAGCAGTTTTAATGGGGCGATGTTGGGCTATCTGGCTTGGCGTTTTCTTACTCGAACTGTTATTGTATTTAGAGTGTTAGAGCCTCGGTTTCTTTATCCATCTAGGCTCCCACGACTTGTTTATTTCAGATCGTTAGTTTGGTGTTCTAATAGACATGCCTTCATTGATTTACGTGGCCACTGCTGTTGGCTCATCACTGCTGCTTCTGACCTGAATTTTTGGACGGGGACTTGGTTGCAGCCATGTTTGGTTGAACGTCTTTCTCTTCCTCTGGATCAGCAGTGCCTCCTAACCGATTCTGTGGAGACTTATGTTTCTAATGGGCAATGAACGTTACCGAATTTTTTAACCAGAGAGGTGGCCCTATAAATACCCCTAACTCGACTTGTTCAGGCAGTTTTTACCCAAAATACCTCCAAACACATCAAGAACATTCGCTCGTCTTTTCTTCTTGTCTCCCCATCAATTCCTCTTAGGATATGAGGTAAGATTCATATTCTCTACTCATTTCTTGTCTCCATTCCATGTAAGAACATATGGGTTTTGATTGGTTGAGCTTGGAGGTTGTGTTTGTATTGGGTTTTGTTAAGGTTACGTTTGTTGGACAAATTTATGTTGAATTTGAGTTGGTTTTGATGGATCTTGCTAGAATAAACATAGATTTGTATGGGTTTAAGCTGGAATTGAAGATTGAAGTTCACTAGAGTTGGTTAACGTTTGGGTGGAAGAGGATTGTTAGGGATTTTGATTTTGAGTTGTTCTATTGATGAAATTAGAGGATGATTCTTATGACTGAACTTATTTGTAGATGATTTAGGTGATTTGGAGCAGGTTGTGTCAGTTTGGACGAATTTGGGGTGTTTTTGATAAAACTTTCTATCAAAGTGGCTAGAGTGTAAAATCTATTTGTTTGAGGTCTGAAATGTGAATATGAAATATTCAGATCACTGATTTATAAATTTTGAAAGTATAAGGAATTAATTGTAATTTACCAAGACCTTGCAGACTAAAGTGTAATTTAGTAAAAGTTGAGGGAATAAACTATAATTTTACAAAGTGTTCGATTATCGAAGAGATAGTTAGATACTCGATCGAAATAAGATTTTCGATGTCGTCAGGGTTTGGGTTTGCATTTGCATTCCATACGTATTCTGTAGTGCCACAGTACCGTGTTTGATTTTCGCTATAATTTTGTTTGCTTTTAGCTTCGTTTGGTATCCAAGGTGACCAACTATCCATCGGCAGTGCATAACAGGATTATCTAGCTAAGTGGTTTCTGAACTTATATGGTTTTTGTTGTGCTTTGACTTTACCATGTAATCTAGACTAATTAAAAGATCGGTAAATCTTAAAATTTGGTTATGTGAGGTATGGATTAAAAACTCAATACTTAGAATATTTAGAAATGTTCAGTAATAAAATCTGTATTATTTATCTGCTCAGTATGTTTGACTGTGAAACATTATCTATATAGTATGTTTGAAGTTAATTATATTTTCTATAATTATCTATCTATTTCGCATGTTTGTCTGCTTAGGATATGATTAGTATTATTTGTCTGCTCTGTATGTTTTCTGGCTAAGTAAATTTTCGTATAATCTGTTTTAAGATTATTTATATTTTTATATATAATCGTCTGATCTGTATACCTACTTAGCTCTGCTCTGCATGCAGGTTTGTTACATGAGCTTTGGAATAAGTAATCAATACTCTGAATAATATATTTTATATTATAATATGCTCTAAAATAATATCTGTTATTATTCGTTCGTTTGGTATGCTCTTCTGTATTTATAGAATATATATATTTATTTGATGATTGTGATAAGTATTTATTATTCATTTGTTCTGTATGATGGCGTGCTAAAAAATTATCTGTATGCTCTGTTTGGCTTGGGACACTTTATGCGACGGGGGAAAACATAGCCTTTGGCATACAACTGTTCTGTTAATACGAGGGTAACATGGCAACCCATATGTTCGACCATTCACATATGATTCTTTGTAATTTTGATGGCATCATTCCACAAATCCACTTTTGATTATGTCTGCTTCTGGTCACTTGTTTGGTTTTCTAATATATTAATTATTACGTCTGACTATCTGATATTATTTGGTTCTGATGATTTGTTTTGCCAAAACTCTGGATTGGTGAATCTGTATTATCGATCATACCCCTATACTATATTGTACTATGATTTGGTCGAGTATATCTTGCTGGAGCCAATGGACTGTAATGCTCGCGATATATTCATATTGATCAGTTCTGTTGTGGTCCAACTTTGAGACCCTTAGAGTGCTGGGTATTATTTTGGACCCCTTAAGGTTGTCAACTGTTTGACCCTTTTGAGCCGAGTATTGTTTATGCTCTTAAGGTTGCTAGTCTGTCTGTGATCTTGTTTGGTGCAGTTTCAATATAATACAGGTGTATGATCGATGATATCAAAAATGTTTTCAAGTCTTTTCATATGCAGCTCTTAGGCGTGTTTGTCTATTTTTCATGATAATGTTATGAACCTATCATAGAATGTTTAGCTTGGATGAAAGAATCTAAATAGTAATTATTGTGCTGATTTGTTTATATGTGGTTTCCCTTCTGTGCGAAACGTTTTCAATATGGTATATGCATATGTATGCGTGTATATTGGTATTATATAAGTATATACGTGTATGCGGTATTTTCAAAAAATATTTTCAAAACAGTTTATGTGAGTACCTGGTGGCGCTCTAAAGCGCCGTCCCACACTGAGTATTCTCACCCCTTTTTGTGGCTTAACATTTAAGGTTATTTTGGAGTTAGTCTTCATCCACTCTTCAGCGCTCAGTGAGGAATTTGGATTAGTAGTGAATGTCATTTTGTTCGGGCCTTTGTCTTTGTATAAGTGCTCCACACCGGGATATCTGTGGGTTATTGGGTACTGAGTGTTAATTCGTTAACCGAGATTACTTACTAATGTTTTACACTTATTTTGGTTATAATAATTATATTTTATTTATAATAATTATATTTTGTTATATTTAATATTTCACATGTTGAATATTGTTTGTTAACTTATGTTTATTAAATTGGTTAATAAATGTTTTGGTAAAATGAATTGGGTAGATAATCTAATTGTCCGAGGTTTGTGTGGGATAGGTCAGACCTATGGTTCGGTTCGATTCGCTTCGTACGCCGATCATGGTCCTATATCGGGTCAGACAGTTATTAACTCCTTTTTAAAACTTGTTAGAGGTTTTGAAGTTTGAAACCTTACCACCCACTCCTCAACCAAATTATCCTCCCATCGAATCCTCCACTATTCATTCCACCATCACCATTACCATGAAAGCTGCAAATAAAGAACAAGAAATCACCTGAACACAGTTTCTATAACTTCAGTCATTGTAGGATCCACAAATAAAGGGTCAAACCCAGTGAGGAAAAACACTTCAAACTGCTTCATGCGTGCCTCACAAAGACTATTTTGAAAATAGTTCAAAAATACCACAAGCAAGTATAAATAAGTATACATATATATACATGCTATATAGATAATAGTTTTTCGAAAACCATTTCAAAACCATTCACAAACAAAGCAACTAGCAGCCACAAAATCGTATCAAATCATTTTAAGAGTCAAAACATATATCATGGATATGGGACTAAAGCAAAGGTGTGCATCTGGCACTAATAACATAAGTGATGTGGACTCCGCCACTAATCAACAACAAATCATGTATTGGATCAGAACACATGGCTACCGACATCCCTGGTAGTTGGGATTTCTCAACGCATTAGTATACCAAAGGCTACTACTACCCCGTAGCACATGTGTCTCATATCAGAAAATAAAAAACATACTATTACATAGTACGAAAGCAAAGTCATGCAAATCAACATCAAAATTAGAGAGGTCATATATAATACATATATATCAGCTTCAAAATAGAGTACTGATTATTAAAACACATAACCAGTTTATCAATTTTAGTCAATCCTCATATTAGTCCATTTTCAAAAATATGTCCAGCACAACAAAACCAAATAATAGGAATTTTGAGACACAGTTTATGTGTTTGAAGTTGTCATCCACTCACCTAGATGTTCAAAGCAAAGTCGCCAATCAAGCCCCACTAGTCGGCGGCTGATCTTGGTTGGCAGGAACAAGAAGTTGAACAAATATCTATCAAACAGGTATATCAGAGACAAATCGAAATGTGATACTGTGACAGTACCAAATGCTATGTAATGCAAATGCAAACAGGATATTATAGTCACCATCACCGTGATAACTGTTCTTATTTTTGTTGGAAGAAGAAGAATAGGGGGTTAGGAGGAGAGGAGTGAAAGAGAGAAGAGGTGGCAGTGGTGAGAGGAAAGGAAGAGAAACATGGGGGTTAAGTGAGGGTTTGTGAGATGAAATGGCAGTGGTGAGAGAAAGACGACGAGTGAGATAGATGGAGAGAGACAAATAGATAGAGAGAGAGAGAGAGAGAGAGGTGGTGGTTGGAAAGAGATAGAGATGTCAAAAAAAGGCAGAGAGAGATGAGAAAAAAAGACAAAAATGAGGAGAAAGGGTATATTGGTACATTCATATTTTTTTGTTAATCTAAATAAATGACGTTACGTGCCAGGGATACAATAGTAGACTTTTAAAAATACAATGGCGTAATCAGATATTACGATTTACCTCATGGACATAACAATAATTACCCCAATGAGATTTAAAGAACGGAATAAGAATCTCACAGCCTAAATACACTCAAGGTCACTCCTTATGCTAAGAGAAATGGTGTATGCAATTACTTTGCCTAAACACTCAACTTATGTTGTGATGTTTGATGCATCGAAGGTCAAATGAAGCATCCTTTATACATGCAACTAAATCTTGGACTCTAACATAGTTTTTGGTATAAATGAATTTCTTAAAATTTTAAGGAATTCATATGCAAATCCAAATTCTGTTGTTTGGTTTGCTTTTTTAAAAAACTCAAATCCAGGAATTGTAAATGAAAGAATTGAAAATAAGTTAAAATTGTTCATTTGCAATTCCAAACTAAATAGATGTTATTTGCAAATGAATTTCATGTCATTTTTCTTTTGGACAATTTTATCCCTCTCCCAATCTCTCTCTCTCTTCAATTCTAAAATAATGTACAAATATTTTTAAAAAATATTTAATTATTTAATATTCAATTCATATGAAATAATTAAATATTTAATCTATTATAAATAATTATTTAAATAATCAACAAACAGTTGTTGTTATAATATTATTGTCATAATATTGATCAGTATTATAAATGTAAAGGTATTTTAGTCACAATGTACAATGAATTTATTTACAAATGATATAATTAAAATTCTAATATATATTATATCAAACAGTTCAATTTCATTTGTAAATCAAATTTCTAGTAGATTTTATTTTATTTTATTTATAAATAAAATGAAATATATATTCATTTCATACCAAACATAGCGTAAGTTGTATCTAATGGCTAAAATTGACCTTAGATCGGTAAGCCAAATTTAGTGGCTCCAATTAATCACCTTTTAGTGGCCAATTTTATCTTATGGTGAAGAATTTGAGCGTAGTACCTACATCTTACCTTCAATAATTCTAAACGGAGACGGATATTTCTCAACTATTACTCCCATGTCCTTTAGCAAAAAATTTCTTTAAGCACGAACTTGCACTAGATGGTGAAATTAAAATCTTTATAAACCAGAGATCGGCTAAACTTCAAAATAGTAACAGCTAGAATTGACTTCGAGTGTTGATTTAATCAAGGAGAAAAAGAATGGAAACTAACCAATGCCTTCTTTTGTGGCTCATTGCAAGTGCTCTAGAGTTCGATCTTAATGGGAGCAAATAAAATAATTTATATATAAAAAGAATGGAAACTGTACAAGTGAATGCATATTTGTACTGCTCAAAAACTACTATCCACTAAACCAATTTTCAAACCATTCATGGTGACAGATTTTCAGGGAAACACCGTCAAAAACCTCCTCACTTACTAAAAAATGGGTGGCAACAAAAATTGACTGCAAAATAGTTTCTGGGTTATCTTCTGTGATAATTTGGCTGACTATAAGCATAGAGGTTTTCTTTAGTCGCTGACTTCTCCAGGCGCGCTTTACGAACTGCCTGTTGTATTTGTCTTTCATGCTCTTTCAGTATGTCTTCTATGTTTCCACCTGGTGGCATCAATGGTCCTGAGCAATGTATCCTGTTTCTCCTCGGAACATATCCCTGAAACCTCACAAATGCACACTTCAGTTCATCATACCAACAGTCTCAGACAATATTTCTTCGAAAAATTATGTTTATTTTATAGCTATAATAACTTTGTGTAGAATTAAAACGAGCGGAAACATGAGTTCGAAGCCTAGCTTGGTAGTAGGCAGGCTCGCTCAGGATCATGAAGTCCCAGATTCGAAACTCATAGGGTTTGGGAGATTAGTTAGGTTTCAACCTTCGTTAAAAAAAAAAAACAGAAACATTAGTTGATTCATTACCATTGAAGTATCTTTGGCATATGCTCTTCCGTCCTTCTTATGAGAGGCACTTGCTGGGTCGCCTACTGAGTGAGTTAGATGAGACTTCTGCGTCCTGAACTCTGTATTATTTTTTGCGGAGCTCGTGTTTTTGTTCAGTGTTGATCCTACTGCGCAGGGGTGAATCATTGAACTTGACTGAGATAAACCATTTTGCCTGGCTCCGATTAGAGGCTCAATTCTGAATCCAGAGCCAGCATCTTCTTGTACATCATATTTGTAACTGGTGCTTGTAGTTTTCGGTTGTCCTTGAGCAATGAATTCTGGTGTAGCCACTGTCCCTGAACCTCGTCTGACAGACTCAGGTCCGCGACCCTTTACTGCCTCTGCTCGTCGTCTGAAATTAAAAAAAAAAAACAGGGAACATATTCAAGTATTTAGGAATATATACACATTACAAGATTGACCATGTCCAAAATGAAAAGGGCTATTTGTGCAGGTGTTTTTCAGTGTATACGTCTAGTTGAGCTTCAGTTTCAAAGAGATATTTAATAATAATAAAAAAAAGGATAGAGCTTGTAATTTTTACCTTCTAGCTTCCTCTTCTCGAAGCTTGGCATCTAATTCCTTGCTTGGAGGATATTTTGGTAAACTTGACGGATCGCAGGGGAGGGGATGTGTTTTCAAGAACTGTAAAAACGGATAAAAACAAGTATTTTTAGTTTGCATTGAAGAAAGTCTGAAGGAATGCAGAAATTTTAATGGAGCAACAACTGGTAAACATATCACTATTAGATCATAGCAATCAAAATTCAACCATTAATGGAAAAGCGAAGCTCAGATATTGCAGATGTACTTGGAGAAAGGATTAAACACTTGTTTAGACAGTACAAAGAACTTTCTGCTCGAATTTCTTTCACCATCGACTAAAACGAAGGAATCATCATTGGATCATACAATAGTTTTCATTTTTGTAATTCATGTTTCTCAGCCTGTGTAACATCCTTAAATTAAATGAAGCAACATTCGGAAAGCCCGTGTGATAAAATGGTAAAGAAACATAGAAGTATACCTCATTTTCAAGAGCTGAAGTGGCAGTTCCCCGAGCTTCTGGTTCCATGGACAGCAGTTTGTCAACGAGAGCCAAAGCCGAAGAAGGGAAGTTTTTGAATGTCTCAACCACACGGCGTTGATAAGAGAATTGGGGTTTGAAACTAGTCTTGTGTGACAATTTTGTTTTCAGCCAGTAGTCTTCAGATGGCGAACCACAAAGCTTAAAGATCTTGTGCATTTGCTCCACCTAGAGCAGAGAACATAAAGCCATTAAAACACAAGAAATTGATGAAAAGAATTGAATTTTCTGACCAAATCTTCATGTAATTGAAGCGTGTACCTCTGTTCTTCCGGGCATGATAGGCTTCCGGGCGAATAATTCAGCAAGTATGCAACCAGTGCTCCACATATCAATGGCGACTCCATACTCCGTTGCTCCAAGCAAAAGCTCAGGTGCTCTATACCAGAGAGTAACTACCCGACTTGTCAACGTCTGGTTTTGATCAGGATGATAAAAGTTAGCCAGGCCAAAGTCTCCAATTTTTAAAACTCCATTATCATCAACCAGAAGGTTTGAACCTTTAATGTCTCGGTGCAGGACACCGCGACTATGGCAGTGTTCAAGTCCAGAAAGAAGTTGTTTCATGTAGCATTTGATCTGCAAGCACATATAATATTGGGTACTCGAGTTGTTTTCAACGCTACGTATGGAATGTTCAAATTTCAGACTTAATTAATCAATTGGAACCAATAAAAGAAAAAGAAATTGTCTGAACTCTGAAGAGAAGCTCTTAAAAGGCATGTACCTGTGGTTCGGTAAACTTGACACCAGGAGTTGCTGCAAGTCCGGCAAGATCGTGCTCCATGTACTCAAACACAAGGTATAAGCTTGCAGACAACCTGGAAGTGACTATAGCTTCCAGCTTCATAACGTTTGGATGGTCCAGTTTACGCAAAATCTGGATTTCCCGTGCCATGAAGCGGACACTTTCTGGGTCCATATTCATAAAACGTACTTTCTTCATTGCAACAATTTTGCCCGTTTCAAGGTCTCGAGCCCTATACACACTGCTGTAAGTTCCTTGTCCAATCTGCATGTCGTTTGAATTTCAGACCAACACATAACGCAAAAAAGTCCTAAAAGTTACCATTGCAAGAACTTAAACGGAACTAAAACTTCAAACATCTGTCTCCGACTAAACTCCGAATAGGATTAGTCTTAGACTATTAAAACAAATGAGAATACTGGTGATTTTGTGAAAAAGAAAACAGGGTAAGCACAAACCTTCTCGAGCGTCTCGAAGGAATCTGCTCTTCGAGGGAGCCAACCTTTAATAGCATCCCCAGCAGAAGCCGTTAACCATTGCGGCCACCCTGCAATGATGAGCTCTCCTTGAGCCCCATGAGGCATTCTTGTTACTCTATATGTGTTATGTTGCTCTCTGCTGGATCCCAAGTCCATTGTTGCCCATCTCTGATGATGAGACTTGGAAGGTTTATCAGCATCATTTTTCTCATTACTTTTTCCTTTTTCAGCTGCTGCATTTGATCTGGAAACTGGACGTACAGATCCCTCTTTTCGACCCAAATCTTTGACAATCTCTTCTTTGTTGGAGTGAACCGGAGCAATCAATTGTATCCCGGACTTTTCCAACTCTTTCACCTTCTCGTTCTCTGTGATCTGGACGTCATCTTCTGCAGCTCCTTTCGAGCAAATGCAGCCCATAATCTTACTTCAAAACCCTTCCTAATCCCTATCCTGTTGCCTATAACAGGATATGGAACGTTCAAAACATGCAAGAACCACTACTTCTTGAAATTATTTTACCTTTTAACAAATGGTATCCCTATTTTTGTTCTGGGAACCCAGTTTTACCATTCCAGTCCCAAAATCAAAGGCACATTTATCGCCAATATATGTTTCCTAATCAAGATTCCTGTTTCTTGTTTCCTTTTATGGATGTTGTAATCTTGGAAACAAGAATTTCTTGAATCGAAAAGGCAACGATCAAACAAGACTCATGATGGAACAATGTCAATAATAAACAATCAATGTGTTGGAGTCAGAAAAAAATGCCAAAAGAAGAAACTCTTTTAAGCAAAAGAAGAAAAAGAACCCGCAAACCCAAGACCAGAAATCCCAGCACAAAGCATAAAGATCGTGTCTTTCGGGGAAAAAAATCTACGTAGAAGAAAACATGGAAATAAAAGAAAAGGACACAATGCTCTGTCTGTAATGCAGGAATTCTGGCCGTTATTTCTCGTTACAGGCTAGTTTTGTTGTTGATGTTTTTATTTAATTGGTTTAGAAACAAACTTGGTAAAATCTTCAAAATTGTCTTTTTCTTTTTCCGTAAAACAGAGATAGAGGGTACTAGAAATCGAAATTAATGGAAATTAGAAAATAAAACATAATATAATTTGGATTTTTGTTTTTGTAAAGATTGTTTAAATATGGAAGGTGGTGATCTGTATAGCCTCCTGAAAACGCGAGTAACCTTATGTTTCTTTTTTGTCTGCGGGAAATTTACAGCTCTGTTTGTGCTATGTTATTTAGTTTTGAAATTATTTTTCTTACCATTTCATCGTCTCTGTATGTTTGTCACATTAGTCACTTAGATGGAATAGATGCTTTCTACATGTGTACCTGTAGAGAGAGGGAGAGAGTAGTTGGAAGATTTTCTTCTGTTGAAATTGAAGTAAGAATATGAAGACATGCAGAGCAGTATGTGGTGGGCCCTATCTAACAAAGGCGACTCATGTTTTTTAGTCAACTTCACATAGAGTTGTAAAAATCAAACCGGAACCAGCGAACCGAATTGGAATCGGACCGATCAAAACCGGTCAAAACTGGAATCGAACTGGAACTGGAACCGGCGGCTTTTGGTTTAGGTTCCGGTTTCTCGTTTTAAAAACCGGGGGTTTGAACTGGCGGTTCACAGACCGTTGGAACCGCCGGTTCCAACGGTTATTTTCTTTTTTTATTTTTTATTTTTTTGTTTTTTTATTTGTTCAACTCTATAAATAATCCACCCCATTCTTACCAATTTTACACCATTTTTTCTCTCTCAATCTCAATCTCTTCTACACTCTCTCAAAAATTTATTTTTCTATAAATTACTATTATTAATTATTTATATATTTTATTATTACAATTACGTTTTCTACATTT
>CAODLS010390968.1:0-10401 GCA_948243855.1 Flueggea neowawraea
ATTTTGCATTCTTCCCCCATTCCTGTCTCCATTAAACTATCTGCGTGATGAACTTTTGTTTCGTAGCTCACATGGTAAGACTCTAAAGTTGGTATCTTTGCCTTGATTTGGTCGATCCAAGCCCTGTCTTCCTCTAAGAAAATTGTACGACCGCCGTGGTTTAGTGATGTCCACATGAGGCTGTCGTGGCCTAGACCAAAAACTAGGAAATTGCAGGGTGATTTTTTCTCTAAAACTCTCATTGTGACTGAGATCTCTTTGAGGGTTTGCTGTGGGGTGATGTTGGTGGTGGCGTAGTGAACCAGAGCATTGGCTAAGGAAGGTGGAGTTTTGGTGCATGTTGGTGTTAATGGAAGGGTTGGACAGTTTGAAGGCTTTTCTTCTGGTGGTTTTGGTAACTCATCTTCTGGTTGGTCAGAATCAGTTGAGTTTGATAGGTGATCGGATTGTGATACGGGTGAGGAATTTGGTTTTGGGTTTGATGATGAGAAACAGACCAAATTTTCAAGAAAAGAAGGCAGAGGAAGAAGACGCAGAAAATGATCAGCTTGATGTTTGAAGATTGTGGGGTTTTGGACCTCATGGCGGAGGGAAGAATAGAGGCTTTTCTTCAATTTTGGGTATGCGAAGATGATGTTGGAAGCAGCTTTGGTTTTCAATGGAAGAGACAAGTAGAAAGCATTTATTTATTTTAGACTTCTTTCTAGAGAAGAATGGCTGATAAATAAAATAATTAAACTTGAGTTTTGAGTGGGATTAATATATAACAAATACACCAATAAGAGTATCAACATATATTGATGATTGATACCAAAGTAGTTGATAAGATTAACAACTAAATATTTTTCATAATCAAAATTAAAAGATTGAATTGTAATGAAATATATAAATCAGATTCATCGAAAAGAATGAGAAACTCACATATAAAGAAAATATAAAAAAAGTAAGGCTTAGAAAACAATTTTTTATTTTTTGTTTTGTTTTTATTTTTTGAAAATTACAAATATTTAAAAAATATGCTTAATAATCAAAAAAAATTGAACAATTTTTTTATTTTTTCATCTTTGTTTTCTAATTTTTTTAAAAGAATAAAAAATTCTCTCAACTAAACAATTGCTAATATTTTTCACTCAGAAAAGAAGAATTATTTTTTCCTTTCTTTTTAATCATTCTTAGTTTGGTGAGAGATTGTCCCAATAATTCTTTATTAAATCCGAAGCTCTGTGTTTCAAATATTTTTTTTATTTTATGTGTGTGAAATTCACTCTATAATACTTAAAATATAAGACATACAAATAAATCGAAGGATAAAATGGATCTGAAAATACTTCAAAAAAATCTCCAAATCACATGGGGACAAACGTTTTGAGAACATAACAATGATGCTGCTGGTAACTTTGCTAAATTCAGACATATTTCTCATTCTAACTCAAATTAACTTTCGTTTGGTAACATGATCTGAATTTACACAAAAAAATCCTGAATTCGATTTTCACTAAACACATTCGTAAGAAAGATAAAATAAAAATCTTGACTGGATTAATCACAAATAAAATTAATGCCAGATGTCGCAAATAATTAAATCGGATGAGAATACATGCAGTTAAAAGAAAAATTGTCTCTTATATTTTAATATAAACATATCTTTTTTTTTTTTGCCAGAAACATATCTTAATAAACTACAAACGACAGATCGTAAATATATTTATCTTTAGTTAATATGACATTTTAAACTGTTATGAAATTTTGAAAGTTGAGAAGTAATTCCTTAATGTGTCTTTTTTTTTTCCTTCTTTATTTCTTCATACGTCTTATAGTAAGGTTGATAGACTTAGAAAAGAAGCAAAATAGGTGGGAAATATGGAGGCATTAATGTGGACATGATAGCAACTAACATTTGGCTATTGGTGCTTATAACATGGTTGGTAGATCTGCTCTGTGCTTGAATAATTATCTGTCCTTTTTCTATAAAAGAAAAATACCCAATAAAATATTTGCAGTGGTTACAAACTAAGAATTAGGGTTCCTTTTATAATAAAGTTAGTTGGTATATCTTCTGTATTACATACAATATATGCATGCTATTTTCTTGTTACCTAATAATGGCTTCGCAGACTATTTCTTGTTTCCTTCACGTTTGTTTGGTAAACGCTTTAGTTAAGGATGCAGATGTGCTGTCACAAATGTAAGAGTTTCGAATGTTGGAAAGGCCAATATAAATTAACACTTGACTGAGGAATAGAACAGCGACAGACATGGAGTGTTGGTTACAGAGATCTTTGTTTTATATTTGAAAAAAGCAATATGGTTAATCATAAGGTCTTGGTGTTTTTTTTTTTTTGATAGCTAGGCCTAGAACCTTTTTTTATCGAAATAATCATTAAGTATAAGATTCCATGTTTTTTTAATAGTAATCAATAGTTAAATAATGATTCGAGGTTAGACCCAAAAACAAAATGCAACAAGGATCTGTAAGACTGTAACTGTTACTGTAATTATCTCTATCTCACTTGTCAAACATATTATACATTGTAGTTACCATGTTCTCGCTCCTTTCTGCACTTCTCGTGGGTCTCAACTCACGGATTGACAAACAAGTAGAGAAGATCTCGAGAGTAAAACGATAGAACAATGCAGAACTACAAAAATATCCTCCCATTTTCAATAACTGTGTCATTAGCACCTTTGCTTGTTGGCTTAGTTGTAATTTCGATCCTTGTGCATTATGTCTCGTCAGACTTTTGCATTGTGCGACATGGTTGCCCAAATGCACTGAATGAAACAATGTTTTTTTTTCTTGTATATAATTTTTAGAGGATGTTCTGGTCTTTCCGCATTTCTTGGTTGGGTTACGACTTGTGGGGCATTTATAGATATGCCCACTACAAGTTAAGGGTTTGCCATCGAAGATGATTGGTTAGTATATATTGCTTGGTAAGGCCGTCGTTTGCTTTGTTTCTGATGTGGCATTGGTCGAGACCAGCAAGGCCTAACCAAACACGAGGCTTAGGAACGTAGGAGTCCAAGACTAACGAGACCCACCTTTTAAAAACTCTACTATCATAAGATATAAATTGCATGTTTATTTCATGAAGAATAAAATTGATTTAAAATTCCCATAAGATCAGGGGAGATCATCATGCAATTCACCTTTCAAATTTAAAAAACCTAAAAATTCTCTTATGAGGATCTCATCCGTTCACCTCAAGCATTCTACAAATAGACATCACATTGGACAATCATCTAGGATCTAGTTAGCACCATGCTATTGTTGATGTCTTTGATTTTGTCTCACCAAGAAAGTCATTGATAAAGAACAGCTCGATGGAGAGCACATATTCTCACTCGCTTTCTCAATTTTTGTTGTCTCAAACAACAATGAATCCAAAGTTTGCATATGTTAAGGGCACTTCGTTTCTCACGAAAATACAAAGTTAGAGGCCAGGTTGGTCTTTCGAGGTCACTTTGACACTCAAGTTAGTGGGGGTGTCTTGGCAGAGTTTTGGAAATTTTGTAGTGGTGAAAACATACCTTTAAATGGAAAAGTGAGTGACAATGCAATGAACCTTTAAGGAGCACATAAAAGTGTAAGAGCTTCAGGGATTTGCTAATCTTTTCGTCCTCCTTGGTGAATATGAAGTCTTGAAGCTCGAGAATGAAGAAATCCGAAAGATGATTCCATAAATGAACGCGTTCAAGGAAATGCTTCCCTAGATTCCTTTGCCATCAACATTGCAAGCCTATGCCAAAAGTGGGAATCTAATATAGTATCCAAGAGTCCTTTGGAGAGCCACCATTAGGATTATTTATCTCGAATTCCTAAAGGTTAGGAGCCTCAAGTTTATGAAGAAAGACCAATTCCTGTGGGGAAGAAGGCCTAACAAACTTACAGAAAAGCAAAGAGAAATTTGTTGTGGAAGATATGTGCAGAGGAAACCCCAATGCCCTAACCAAGATGATGGAACAAGATCATTAATCCATGTTGAGTGCCAATGATGTGGTGGGCATAAGAAGGATCATGGAAGAGGTCTTGGAGTAGAGGAAATTGGTTCTCGTGGAGGAAGCTCGACGCAAGGGACTAACCCCTTTCACCTAGGAGATTATGGAGAAATTCCTGCCTAAGAAGTTCAAGATGTCTCCACTACCCTCGTAAATTAGGAAGGAAAACTTTTATGAAAGAACACATCCATAATTATTAAGCAATTATGCTCTTCATGGTTGGGAAGATGCAATCATGTGTTGAGCCTTTCCTGTTATGTTAAAGGACCTTTCATGCACATATAAAAGGGTGTGACTTGTTGTACAAGTCTATGGCTTGTTATATAGAAGTCCTAAGTTTTGCCATGTTATTGAGTTAACTAGTGCATGTTAAACTAACCCAAGAAAGGAATTGGGAAGCAGAAATGAGATATTTTTAAAGCATTGTAGTTCATGCACTGTGTTATCCAAGAAAGGATCTACGATCGAGTAGAAACATAGTTGCTAATTAGATATGCAATATGGACAAAAGCAAGGTCTATGTCTTGATGTGGATACTTGCTTGGTTATTGTGTCATCTCATAAGATAGAAAGAATCCCACATAAGTAGGAAGAGTTATCATAAGAGCTATGCTTATAGCTTCACTAAATACAGTGCAAAAGGAAGGTTAGTAAGAGTGGTTTAAGTACTATTTAGGACTAATTGTCTCAAAGGAGTGAATGATAGTCTAATGTGATAGTCATTTGGTCAACTACTTAAGAATTAAGTGATCCATAGTGGAATAAGCAAATTGGCGTCAAGTGCCATTGTGGTGAAGGACATAGTTTCACAAGGAATTGTAAACTTCGAGTTCAAGAGTCCATGCAAGATGTGAAAGTTGAAGTGCTTGAAAAAGCTTATCAAAGGAAATGTTCCTCAAGACTTGCATGGCATATGAAATGGGTTGTTTGTTGCCATATTGGGCAATACACAAGTGTGATTGTTTACGAGTAAATATTTACTATCTTTGTAACATCCCAACCAAAGCAGGCAATTGAAGCTAGTAGGTGAAGTTACATGTTGTGCAATAGCTATGTGTTCCCACATCGGATATGTGTATATGGATGGAAAAGTTAAGTATAAGGACCTAACTACTTAAATAACCCAAACTTGAACTTTTGAGCTTAGTGGTTAGAAGCTCATTAGTTATCAGAAGTTGCTTAAGGATAGTTGCGTGCTTATGCTAGGTCGTGATAATTATGGTATCAAAGCCACTCCGCGTGCAAACTTGAACAGTGGTGGGGCAAACCTCAGGAGGTTAGAGGAAGTCCCTGAATATAGGCAAATCCCACATCAGCAGATTGAGTACAGACGAATCCCACACCAACAAAACACGATTGAAAGTCCTAGCGATGAGGACGTCGCAAACCTATGGGGTTACGGATCAAGTGCTCTAACTCAAATACCAGTCTGTGTCACTCCAGTTGTCTGACTCTCATATCACTCGAGAAATGTTTGTTCCTAAGTCGAGTAAGATGTCGTTTAGGGAATCAGAGATAAAAATTCAACTCAAATAACCAAAAGAATTACTCGAGTTGTCCAAATGCTAGCTAACTCGAGTAACAAAACCACTCACTCGAGTAAGTCTACTATCTAGGTGAATTAGATATGAAAATTCAACTCGTGTAACACCATGTGTTACTCGGGCAACTCAATCAAATAGAAAACCTGAAGATGCACCTTTAACTCAAGTAACATGATTTCTTACTCGAGTAATCACACGGAGACAAAAAGTTTATACCTAGGACTGACGAATTCAGAGTTTAAATGTCAAGGGTTGGTGGTCCCAACAGTCAGATTCATGGCTAACTCGAGTTACTTATGGTGCTTACACGAGTAACATGTTTCTAGAAGTGCTATTAAGAAATGACTAACTCGAGTTACACAAATCGCTTACTCGAGTTAGAAGCTGTGTTAGAGCATTAAATACAGGGTTGTTCTATCTCACAATAACTATATTCAATACTCTAATGACTTGTACAACTTGGAAGCTATAAATAGACCCAAGACACTTCAGAAAGCATAAGGATAACCACTTGCAATCATCTTTCAATAATGATCAAGCTTTGTCTTGTTTATATTAGCAAATCATTCATACAAGAGTTATACTTGCAAATCCTTTATTAATTAAGAGTGACTAGTTTCATTTTCGGTCTTCATTCAAAAAAAAATTCATTATATTAAAGAGAGGAATGATTTACTTGTTTGTCTTGAAAACAAGGATTGAATTGTGATGGGGTTTAATCTTGCACCCATTGAAGTAAGAGGTTGTAGTGGTAGCCTCCATCCATTGAAGAAGGAAGATATAGTAGATTCAAAATCTCAATAGGAAGTTTGAGGAGTAGACGTAGGCTAAAAGGATCGAACCACTATAAATATTGGCTTTGTTTTCTATATCCCTTTATCTCTTTACATTTATTATTTGTGTGAATTGGATTAGTTGTTCTTATTTTGTCTTTTCACTATCTCAAATATTTTTTAGTTGCAAAAACTTTTTCAAATCAGTTTTAAAAGTTAGAAATCCAATTCAATCCCCTCTTGAATTGCCATTTCAGACCTACAATTGGTATCAGAGCTAGTTCTCTTAAACAAGGCTTAACATCCTAAGAGACAAAGATCCAAATGGCATCTATGAGTGATATGTCTAGATATGAGGGTTTGTCTATTAATCGAGCTCATTTCTTTGATGGTAGTGATTACTTGTATTGGAGGACAAAAATGATGGTGTTTTTGAAATCAGAAAGCATTGATGTTTTGCAAATAATGGAAGAAGGTCCATTTGTCCCTACCAAAATGGTTGATGGTTAAAGAGTTGAAAAACCAAAGGAATAGTGGAATGAATATGGGAAAAGGCTTGTTTCCTTCAATCATAAAGCTATGCACATTCTATTTTGTGCATTTAGTAAAGACCAATTCAACAATGTGCAACAATGTTAAAATTCTTATGAAATTTGGCATACTCTTGAAGTGACCTATGAAGGAACCAATAAAGTGAAAGAGAACAATGTTTCTTTGCTTGTTCACAAATATGAACTCTTCAAGATGAAGCCGGATGAATCTATACAAGCAATGTTCAATAGATTCAACAACATCATCAATGGCCTCAAAGCTCTTGGGAAGACTTGTACACATTTTGAGCTAGTGAGGAAGATTTTAAGATCATTGCCAAAGCCTTGGACTCCAATAAAAATGCTATCCAAGAAGCCAAAGATCTCTCAACAATATCATTGGAAGATCTCATGGGATCTTTACTCACTCATAAGATAAGCATGAAGGAGGAAGAAGAAGAAATGAAAGAAAGAAAGAAAGAAAGAAGAAGAGTATAGCACTTAAAGCTTCAACCCCAAAGACCAAAATTTATAGTGATAGTGAGGATGAAGATGAAAATGAGGAAATTGAAATTCTTACCAAAAATTCAAAAGATTTCTTAAGAAGAAGAAATTCTCCAAGAGAACATTCAAGAAAAAAAGGTTCAAAAGACTCCTTTAACAAGAAGGAAAATGAAATTATTTACTATCAATGTAAGAAACCGGGGCACATCAAATCCGAATGTCCCCTCCTAAAGAAAGTCAACAAAAGATTCAAGAAGAATAGAAAAGCAATGGTGGCTACTTAGAGTGATAGTGATGATAGCTCAGATGATGATGAGGACGTTGAAGAGGTATCAAACTTGTGTCTCATGGATATTGGAGACAATGAAGAAGAAGAGGATGAGCTAAGTGCTTCCTACAATCATGATGAATTATATAAAACATTTAAATCCTTGCACAATGAATTTAGGAAGCCTGGCATCAAGTATGTTGCATTAAAGAAAATTATGTGTGAGCTTGATAAGAAGATTGATGTGTTGCAAAATGAGAATGATAATTTGGGAAAAAAGAATAATAGATTGAAAAATGAGCTTGATAAATGCTTAACTAGCAAAAATGAAGACTTAATGAATGAGAATGTTGCATTAAAGAAGAAAGTTGCATGGCTCACTAATATCTCTCATAAACTCACTCAAAGGAAAGAAAACCTTGACAAGCTTTTCGGTAGTCAAAGGTTGTCTTTATCCAAAAGTGGGTTGGGGTATGATTACAAGAATGACAACAAATCATACAATACTAGTTTTGTTAAATCACATGCATCATTTCCATTTTCTACTTGTAACTATTGTGGTAAAATGGGACATATTGTATACTCTTGTAATGTTAGGAATAATGCATTGTAGAGTCAATTACCACACTAGAAGAATGGTTGAATAGTGTGGTAAGTGTAGCTTTGAATTTTCTTCGAAATTAACACAAGTTGAAAGAGTGTAGAAGAGAGAACACCAAGACTTATAGTTGTTCGGCCAAGTCTTTGTCTATGTTCACTACCTAAGTATCACCACTTAGGATTTCCACTAACAATCTTTATAAGATTACAACTTCACTTTCTAACTTATTAAGAACTCTTATAATGTTCTTGATTTCGGTTCAAGAACAAAAACCAACCTAAGGATTTACCATATGATCCCACTCACGATCACTTCCTAGAAATGTGTTTAACAAACACTCACCAATAATGTATAATCTAGTGATATAAGTAATGAAGATAGAAAATAAATGAACAATACACTTGTATCAATAAAAGAGAGAAAATCAATGCTTTGATGCTTGGTTGTTGTAGGAAATAAATGCTCAAGTGTTCTTAGTTGTTTTCTAAAGTCTTCTTGAGGTATTTATACTTTTCCAAGTCCAAAGAAATGTTGAGGGATTGATTGTAGCAGTTGTAAAACATAGTAGCCATGCATTTAATGCTTCTAACATAGTACCTTTCTCGAGTGAGGCTTTGGTGTTACTCGAGTGAGCCTACTCTTTAAAATTGATCCCCAGAATGTGTTACTCGAATGAACAATACGATATAATCGAGTGAGCTATTTTTCTGACCATTGGGACCACCAACCTTCCACATTTAAACTCTGATTTTGTCAGTCCAAGGTATAATCTTTTTGTCTTCATGTGATTACTCAAGTAACTCAACTTGTTACTCGAGTGAGATGATGTTCTTCAAGTTTACTGCTTGATTGACTTGCTCGAGTGAAGTATATTGTTGCTCTAGTATGATTTTCACCACTGGGGCTCTGAAAAAGTTACTTGAGTGAAGTCCATCGATTACTTAAGTGATATGGTGCATGGATTAATCGAGTGAGCTTCAGCTTATTACTCGAGCGATATGACTCGTGGATTACTCGAGTGACACTTCATTCAGTAGCCTCTTCAAGTCCTAATTACTCAAGTGATGATATTGTGTTGTTCAAGTGATGTTTCTGGAAATTTGCCTATGGTCATTTTGAATTACTCGAGTATGGATCGGGTTACTTGAGTGAGATTTCCAGATTGTTGCCTTTGGACACCTTACATTACTCGAGTGAATTTTCCTGGGCATTTTGTTTACTCGAGTGAATATGTCTGCTTACTCGAGTGAGCCTTTGATGGTATTAAAAAATCATCTAAGTATCAAACACCATTTTATTCATCATCAAAATATAGAAGGATTTAAATGTTAATCAGATTTGGTTCAACAATCTTCCCCTTTTTGATGATGGCAAAACATAAAAGAGTTTGATACTCCCTTTTAGTTTATGCATTTATTTAGACAAAAATTTGACAATTTAATCAAGAGTATTAGCCTTATCACATTTATTAGTCCATATTCAAAATGACTCAAAGTAATTCCTCCTTAATAAGACACTTATTCCTTATCAAATTTTCATAAAAACTTTGTATCATTAAGCAAATAAAAATATGCATCATATTAGGCATTTGCATCAAGCCTCATAAAGTATCAAACTTCCATTTTTCTCCTCCTTTTTGTCATCAACACAAAAGGGTATAAATAGCTAAATAAGCATAAACAACATCAAATGGAAGACATCATCCAAGATCTAATATCATAGATGTCATCAAAGCATCCATACATAATTAGTCAAACATTCAACATAGGCTTACAAATTAGCCGAAAAATAAATCGATCATAAGTTCAAATATGCAAATAGGCATACAAATTTGTTGAACTAGTTTTTGTCAACATGTAAATTCCTTCTAAGTTTTGATGATTTAACAAAATATTTGAAATGGTTAAGCTATGCACGTTGTATAACACTCTAAGCACATTATTTCATGATCTATGCACATTGTGTTATGATGTGTGCACGTTGATCAAGTTAGAAATATTCTGAGTTTTCCAGAATGGATACTATGCGCATAAAACCAGATACAAATCACACAGAATAGATACAATATGCGTAGTATGGTATGTAATACACATAGACATGGTGTATCAGAAGTCTGGAGTTCACTAGAATATTTAAGGATTGAATTCTAAGTGCACAGAACATAAGCAAGTCACGTAGAAGA
>CAODLS010390988.1:0-16111 GCA_948243855.1 Flueggea neowawraea
TATCAAATCAAACTCCAAAATATTTAGAAACTATATTTAGACTCCAACCTCGTAAAATATCAAGTTTAGTCCCTTTGGAAAATTACCCAAAATGTCCATTTCCCGATTTAACAGATAGAAATCTGTTTTAAACACCTACACTACTCATAATCAACCTCAGGAACTCAAATCCATGATTGGTTTCTCAAAAACAACTCTAAATCATCAGAAATTTCCACAAACCCGAACCAAACCCTTCTCTGGTCAATAACTCATCAAATCTCTTGATTCAAAGCTTGATTTATGTTAATCTAACCTCAAACAACCATAAACAATTGATATCTAACAACCTTTCCAATAGAAACATCAAATTCAAACCCTAGAAGGAAATTCAGCCAAAACAGGATTCCGAGATTAATGCATGAAAATGATGAATTAAGAGGAAAGGAAGGACGATCTTACCTCAAGCAATCATCCTCTAACAACCCTCAGCATCCATCTCAACCGAATCACTCAAATTTGAAAGCCTAGGTCAAATCGGACCCGAACGAGATTCTGAGATTAGAAGCTCGAAACTGAAGAAAAGAAGAGATTAGATGCTCGATCTTACCTCTAGAGATGTTTAGGAACTTTGGGAAAGCAAGAACGAAGTGAGAGAACAGATCTGAGAGTGAGAGAGAGCGAAAATGAAGAGTGACGCGTTTTTATAAACCCATCTCGCCAAAACGCAACGTTTTACTCATTTTCAGCATTTATGGGCTCATTAACGCGCGTTCTTCATCATCTACGCACGAAGAAGAACATCAAAGTGCATAGATACTTCTGGCAGCACTTGTAGACGGTGCTCAGAAACTCTCGGCTCAACCCAGACCAATACCAACATGCATAGTTCCTCCTTACAATGCACGTAGATGGCTTGAGAACCTATGGTTTATTCCTAGATCATGATCAACGCGCACAGAACTCCCTACAGTGCACGTAGACGGCCCACACAACCCACAAACCAAATTGAATAACGCCTAATGTGCATAGATACCCTGCTATGCATGTAGATGACTTCCAACAAGCTCTACATGCACAAAAATCACATCTCAAATGTGTTCTTAACTTCAAATCATAAATCCCATCACTCCTGAGACTTAACCATACCCAAACTTTCATGGATAACACTATTAAACATACTCAAACATCTCCAATCACCCAAAACATCACCTGAATCATTTGAGGTTCAAATTGGAATTTACTATGATTAATCGAAATCGAATGACGTTCCACCAAAGACAGTGTCGGAATTGGTCGGAACGCTACAAAGAATTGATCAGAGCGGAAGGGATATTACATATGGTTTCTGGAAAGTTATTATATATATGTATATATATAACGTGTATACATCCATACTCACTTATATCTACATGTGGTAGTTTCGAACCGTTTTCAAAAATAGTCTTTGTGAGGCACGTATGATGCGATTTGGAGTGTCATCCCTCACTAAGTTCTTACCCCTTTTTTCCTTTTGTTTTGTCCATATTTATTATTATTAACTTGCAGGTAATTTTTGTGGACTGTGATCTTTGGCATTTGATACTTAGTGAAGTATTCTGACGTTGCAGTCAATGCCCTTTGTTCGGGCCCCAGTTTGTATGTTTGTTAGACGCTCCACACCGTGTTTGCTGTGGGTTACGTTCTTGTTTCTGATACGACAAATGATTTTGTTTTGAAATATTTTATGTATTTGATAGTATGGAAATATCATTGTTATTATGTAAAAAATTATGTTTTATAGAAATTTGAATTTTCTATTTAATTATCTGAATTAAATGGTTTTAAAATTTATTTGCAACTTATTTTGGGTATAAGTTCTGTTCCTATTAGGCTTGCACAAGATGGACCAAGCTCCCATAGACGGTTCACCTCGTACGCCGGTCATGGTCTAGAATTAGGTCTTAACATGTGATGTCAAATACATATGAGCTTTTATTAAGTCAAATACCAAGATACTCACGAGCAACTTGGCTCATTTACACCCAAAATATAAGTATAACCTCCAATTGGAAGCCAATGTATATTTTTTTTAGTGCATGGGAACCTCACTAGAGACATTCTTAGACTATCCAAACCCCTCTCCACCCATGACGAGTATTGAACCTAGGACCTCGGGGTCTTAAGGTGGACTCAATTACTATTAGACCAAGTCACTTTGCTCAAGCTAATGTATATTTGATTACGTATCTTAACTAAAATAAAATGAATCAAAGATTATAAAATTTGAAAAAAAATACTGATAATTTATAGTCAATTTTTGTACATCGATTTTACAAACAGTTACTATATTGTTTTTGCGATTATCTCATAATGTAACATAGCGGAGGTTTATTAACATCATATATATCATTGGTTAAATGATTAATAATACTGGAAATTACCCCTATTGTCCACTTTTAGATTATAATTTCAAAGAGTTGATTCTAATTTAAAAAATACATTGACTCAAATTATAATTTCAATAATGTATAAAAATTAATATTTTCTTTTTTCTCATTT
Source organism: Flueggea neowawraea (assembly GCA_948243855.1). NCBI lineage: Eukaryota > Viridiplantae > Streptophyta > Magnoliopsida > Malpighiales > Phyllanthaceae > Flueggea > Flueggea neowawraea. Next base: position 2,521 of record CAODLS010390988.1, read on the forward strand.
TCTCTCTCTTCTCCACTCTCCTATCGTTCCTCTTTTGGTCTCACCTCTTTTCCTTCACCTTCTCCCACTCTTCCTTCTCTCAACTGGCTCCTTATCTATTTCTCTATCCTCTTCTCACCTCCTTTCCTTCTTTGGTTCCTACTCTCCCTTCTTTCTCTGCCTCTTATCGGCTTCTCTTCCCATCCGTCCACTTTGTCTGCCTCTTCTCTTCTTTTATTCTTTTTTTTTCTGAGCTCGTATTTCATTCTGTCTTCTTTTTCTTTTTTTTTTTTGAGATTTGACGAGGGAGATTATAGTGGAAAGCTATTATGGTGGACGACGACAGTGATGCACGAGAGAGATATTGAGATGAACGAGAGAGCGTGAGGAGGGAGATTGTTTTGATGGCGACAAATGAGATAAAGAACAAGAGAATGAAGAAGAACATGAGATTGAGAGAGAGAGGGGATGGCATCGATGGCTAGGGCTTAGATTAGGTCAATTTTGGCAAGCAAAAATGTTTTGTTGAAAGGCGAGAAGGTGGTGAAGATGAGTTTTGTTTTGAAGATCATTTTCCTATCTGAAATAATAAGTTGCTCTCATTTTGTACTCATTTATGTTTAGTTTGTTCTCGGTTGTTCTTGTTTTGTACTCATTTTCGCATATGAACTAATGAGTTGTTCTCCTTTTGTACTCATTTTCGTGTTTGAAAAAATGAAAACAATTTATTCTCATTTTGTACTCATTTTTCGTTTGGTCAAACTTTCTGGTGTGTGCTTAATGATTGATCAGCATGTGGTCAAAGTCAAAAGGTGGTCCAAATTTCAAATATTGAAATTTTGAAATTTTAATAAAAGTAGTTCTATTTTTGTATATATTTTGAATGTTCACTTATTTTAGAAATTTAAATTTCTTTTTAGAATATTTGTGATAAAATCCCTAAATAATATGGAAATTTTTCCTTCTCTAAATGATTTTTTTTCTCTTTTTGTCTATGTTAAAACCTTTTAGAACCAAGAGCCTTTAAAGAAAATGAACATCAAGAAACAAAATCTTTTGTCATTAATAAAATAAATAAATAAATTAGCGCTAATTAGAAGTTATAGTCATCCATAGTACTATTTAATCCATTGTGCTTATAAATATAAATAAATTATTAATTTATAAATAGAACTTGTTTGAGAAGTATAAATATATTATATAGCGACTAACAATTTTTTAATAGTAAAAAAATGAGAAAAATATACTACTTAAAAAATATATATTATACTCCAAAAATTTGCCTAATGCATGTGTGCTAAACAAATAAACAAGGACAAATTTCCTAGAAGTCCTTAAGGTTTGGAGTATTCTTTTAGCCGATCCCTACTGTTTGGAAATTAGTCTTTCCATTTTCTTATCTTCAACTCTATTTGTTTTACTTAACAGAAAATACAAAAAGACAAAATGCCCTCTAATTTAAAATTAATTTACTCTCTTTGAATTTATTCTCCTAACATTCATATGAATAATTCAAGCATCTTCCTTTCCTTCTCAAACATGGTTCCTCTATCTATCTCTCTCCTAATACTCTCTGCCTTGAAGCCTCTTCTTTTCCCAATTCAAGCATGATCTTCTCTTAATCTCGCCTCTCTCTCTCTCTCTCTGTCTCTCTCTGTAATGTTGTGTATTTTTCTCACATTTTTAGTATTTATTTGCATTTGTTGTCCCAAGATGGCAATCCAAGCAGGGGAGGGTGGGTGAATGAGAATTACAAGTTTGAAAACGCTTTTCAAATTTTTTGCGTAATAATCATAGATATAGTCAATAATCTAATTCATACGGACACAACCAAGAAACAAAATAGCAATGTAAACAAAAGAGTTTAAGGAAAGAGATATCCAAGCCATCGATTTATAGTGCCTCGGTCTTCCTTGACCTATGTTCACTCCTTAAGCCAAATTCGAGAGTTTTGAATCCACTAGTGTCCTCGCTTGCCTGGCGGAGGAAAGCCTTTGTACAACATCGTTTTTTCCAGGATCACAAGGAACCTTTACACTAGTAGTTTTTTGCGGGTTCATCTGGCAAACCTTTACAACATCTAACTTTTTTGGGACCAACGAAAGAACCTTACAACAAGCTGGCTTTTATCGGGTTTAACTAGCAAACCTGAACCACTTCTAGTTTTTGCAAGCTAGACTAGACAACCTAAGCAACACTCATACAAGATTGAAGTATTTTGAGTTTTAACTCAGTACAAAGATTTACACACTACCTCTAAAGTGTTTTCAAATGATAAGAACAATCATAAGTATGTATAAACAGATTCAGCAACAGAAATAGATCAAGAATGAGAACAAGAAGAATTTTAGCAAGATCTTTCAAGAGTATGCAATAAGTGTGTTGCTCTTCTGTTGGAATGGTCTTTTATAGCCAAAACACGTCCATTTTACTTTTGGAAGAAGTAGAGAAATGTTGTGCAATGATTACTAGACGTTGTGGAAAATATTTTAACTTTCATCTTTTCTTTCAGACACACTTGCGTGCGTAACTCTCCACTATGTGTGTAATCAAGCTTCACTGCTTGCGTAGTCCTTGTATTTTTGCCTTCCATAGAAATTCCTTTGATGTCTTTGTATGCGCAAATCTTTGGTTGTGTGTGCAATGTTCACGTGCGTCTTGCATGTTCTATATGGAAATCTTCACGTGGTAATGATTATTTGATTGAAAAATTATACTTGACGTGTCAACCAACTCTAAAATGTCTTTTGTAATGTCATCTTATTCTTGCGTGCATAATGATATGATTGCATGCACAATTTTCTGTCTTGATCATTGATGCACTTATGTTCTTGACTTGCATGGAACCATCAAGGTATCTTCTCATTTCTTGCATGCATATCCATCCATTATGTGCGTGTTGCATGCGTAATGATAACTGTGAAACACTCTAAATGCTTCAGTTTGACCTTGATCAATGTGAATTGCTTGTGAGTGATTTGTTCTTCTATCATGTTTGTTTCCATCGTGTCTCTTACATTATTCAAGTTTGCTCATTATCAAAACTTGTTATATCAACACTTGTAAGTATGAACTTGCAGGTTGAACGTTCTTCCCCTTTTGATAATGACAAAACATTGAATAATGTTGTACTCCCCCTGAATGTATGCATCTGAAATTTTCTTTCACGAAAACAATGTTGATATATTTCGATCAAGGTTTTCGACCTTGTCGTTTAGGTTTAGCAACACTTAAGCGATATTAGAGATACTTAGCAATGCGAATTTCTTTCATTTAGCAACATTTAAAAAGTAACACTTAACCTCAATCATAGCAACAACAAGATATCCATCAATAACAATTTCATTTAAACATTTAATAGAACATTTTAAGCATTATAATGAACATGAACTAATAATCAACAACACCTACTACTCCCCCTTTTTGTCCTGATCATAAAAGGGTTATAAGTAGCACAAAATAGACTGCAAATAGCATAGAAACTAAGTACAAAACAACAATAACAAAAGTGTATCATAAAGCATTTAGATGGTATTAACAAAGTTTGTGTCAATCGTGAAATAGACAAAATGTAGATCCTAAGTTTGGGAGAAAACTATTCGATGGATTTTGTTATTTCCCTTAGCTTTAACACTTGAGCTTCAAGCTTGAGTAGCCATTTGCCTTGAGAGACGTGTTCTTGTTGCATCGAGGAAACTAGAGGGTGAATGTTTGAACTTAGAAAGGTTGAAGTTGTTGAAAGGATGAAAACCATACTAAAAAGGGGGGTTGAATAGTGTGGTTGATGTAGCTTCGAAATTTTTCGAGTTAAGGCATAAAGACAAATGAAAGCAATGTAAGGAACACTAATTTTATAGTGGTTTAGCCAATATCTTGCATGCGTCCACTACCTAAGTATCAACACTTAGGATTTCCATTATCACCAATCTTTGGTTACACCTTCACTTTAAGAATAAACAAAACCTAGGATTTATCCTTGATCCCAAGCTCACTTTCACTCTATTTGATTCAAGAAATCGCTCTCCAAATAGTTGTAAGAACAAATGATACAAGTAGTAAGGAATAAGAATTAAGTAAAAGAACACTTGTACCACAATGGCTATTTTAATGCTAGAAATAAGGTTGTACTGAGTGTGGAAGTGTTGTCCCTTTTTTCTTGGATGTTCTTAAGTGCATTCATACTTCCTCAAAGATTTCTAGCTATTGTAAGTCAATAGATAGCTGTTGGAATATCAATTCAATATGATTTAGTTTCCTTTTTGAGCCTTTACTCGAGTAGACCTGTTGCTTACTCAAGTAACTCGCTACTTTAGTTAAACTTGTCCAAATCCAGCCTTCACTTACTCGAGTAAGAACCTTTTTTGCTTGACTAATGACCAAATATGACCGTTGGAACCATATCTCTTTAGAATCTTTCTTTTTGTGGCTTGATTACCTCATATCACTTTCATTGTCAAAACTTGTTTACTCAAGTAACAATTTGTTTACTCGAGTAACTTCATCCTTAGAATAATTTTTGTAAAATCTGGATGAACCCCTTAATGACAACATACTAAATACATCATTTCTCAATATCTGAATCATTTTTTAATCTTCATTTACTCAAGTAAGGTTTGATTTTACTCGAGTAGACTTCGGAACAGTGTGGCTTCTGAAACTTTCACTTACTCGAGTAGAAATGATGCTTACTTGAGTAACTCGTGGTTCAACCTTTACAACTCGTGGTTCAACCTTTACACACTCGAGTAACTCCATAACTTACTTGAGTGAATTTATCAATTAGTGTCCTGAAACTTGCTCTTACTCGAGTAACATTTGTACTTATTCGAGTAACCTTCGGATTCAGTGACCTTCTGGACTTGTTTCTTACTCGATTAACTTGATGGCTTGGTCAAGTCACTATTCAAGTAGTGTGTTTTCTAATCATCACTCTTACTCGTGTGAACTCTAAACTTGGTCGAGTGACACATGCCTTTTGTCACGTCTCTGGAACTGTGTTTACTCAAGTAGAAATGAGTCTTACTCAAGTAACACATGCCTTAGCCCAATTTCTTTATCTTTCGGCATTCTCGTTTAGCATTCCACTTATCTAAAATCCTTATCAAGTTTTATTCATCATCAAAATATATGATCATCTAAATGTGAACCACTCTTTGATTAACAATCTCCCCTTTTTTGATGATGACAAAACATGGAAGATTTTGATTCTCTCCCTTAGTATATACATCCATTAAATATCACAAGTTTTGAAAATTTAGATCAAGGTTTATGACCTTGTCACAAGAGTTAGTCCAAAACAAAATTTAAGCATATACAATTAAAATCACCCATATTTCTCCCTCTTTTTGTCATAATAAAAAAGGTATAAACAAGGAGATAAATATTCATTATCATAAACATAATAATATAAGATAGAAAATATCTAAAGACTTAACATCCAAATACTACATAAATAGCCAAAGACATAAAGCATCCAAATTACATAGAGTGGTCAAAGAAATATCCAAGAGTTAACATCAACAATATTAAAGACACAACAAGAAGAAAATAAGCCCTAAGGCCCAACTACATGCAAATATGCTATGGAATGTCAATCCAAATGGATGTGAAAGACATCCAAAAATGTTGGATCAATGGTGATTAATATTAAGATCCTTTTATATTTTGATGATGAACAAAAGGTTTTCATGATGAGAAAAAAATTTGAATTGAAATTAGACACGTTGGAATGCTCGAAATTGAAAAACTAAACTTTGTAGGTGAATAATGTATGTTTCAGAGAAGATGAAGTATGTCATCTGGAATCCATATGATCAATGTACATCAACCTATTCACAATGTACATTAAAAGGAAGCCAGTGTACATTAGTAAAGTCACAACGTACGATAGGAAGATGCTAATTGCAAACAGAAGCTATTGGAATGCTAAAAGGGCAAAATAACATATGTAATATACATATAACGTACGTTAAGATAGCAAAAACTTGATCAACGTACGTCAAGGAAACTACAAAATACATAAACTAGAAGTATACAATGATCAATGTACATCTTGGTTGTATAACATATGCTATGCATGGTCCAAAAAGCTGCAACTGCATTAAATGGACTCCAATGGCTAGTTTCTCTCTACCAATGATCATATGGCTTTGGAAAAGCTATAAATACATCAAGAAAAGGCAGAGAAATGGGTGAACAACATATGCAAACATTATGCTAACACTCCTATTAATTTCTACCAACAAAATCACCAAAGATCAAGCTAGAGAGCAATTCATAAGCATTAAGCTTATACACCAAACTCTAGGATAGTCCTTCAATCTTTGTAAACATTTTGTGCACTCTTTGAGTGTGAGAAAGGTTTGTTGTGAACCTAGAGAAAACAACATTGTGAGAGCTTTAGAGGTGTGAGTCGGAAATCAACCTTGTGTAGGCCTTAGAGGTGTTAAGCCGAAAACAACCTCGTTGTATTGGTTTTGTTGGAGTGAGCCAAAATCAAGCATCGTTATACTGAAAATCCTAAGTGGTCAGATTTAGGCAGTGGACATAGGTAAGGTTGGCCGAACAACTCTAAATTCTTGGTGTTGTTTTCTCTCTTTCATTTCAAGTCACTTCCGTTCTCCAAAATCTACTAAGGCATAGACCGGAATTCTCCATCGTCATTGTTCATGAGTGGAAATGGTGGATGGTGATGAACAAATAATCTTATCCCAAATCTTATGAACTAGGTTCAAAACCATCCCCAATACCTTCTCCATGGCGCTCACCTTAGAACCAAAGAGGAGACTTAATCCTTCAATTCTTGAAATTCCTTTGCACTTACCCTAATAGTCTTTAATTACCTAGCATCATAATCAAGAGTTTTCCTTCCACTGCTTGAACTTGGAATTGTCTTATCAATAGGTAGATGGATCCTAACATTTGGATCAACCAAAAGATCAATATCTCTCCTAACATGTGGTCCATATATCCAACCTTTAGTCCTTGTATGGATCATTCTTATGTTAGCAAGGTTGAAATTTATGAACTTCCAATCATGAGGAACCAGAATAGAACCATACCTAGAGATATCATTGTTGTGCATTTAAAGCATCTTAGTGATCAACACACCATAAATCATTTCCTCCTTCTTTTGGTGCTTTAGGTAACTTGCCTTATGAAGGAGCTTCCACATGTCTTTCATCCATCTCATGATAAAGGAAGTGAAATTGATCCTAATTTCCTTCACTAAGTACAACAATATCTCTTCATCATTTTTGTTCATATGGTTTTGGGTGTCCTTATTGTTGAACTAGTTTTTGGTTAACATACAAACTCTTGAATTCTGATAGATTAACAAAGCATTTGAAATAGTTAAGTTGTGCAAGTTCCACAACATTTTAAGCACTTAAAAGAGTGAGCCAAGCACTTTGAATCAGGAACAATGCATGTTGAACACACGTTGTGCGCGCAATAGATCACTTATTACACGTAGAAATGGTGCTATGTGTTTAGAAGATAATGCTATGCACATAGATGGCATCAATATGAGTCAGTAGAATGATCTAGATAAACACTGTGTATGTTATAGTGGTTACTATGCATGTAGTAAAGAAGAGACACCCACTGGTTTGATAACCACTCGATACTACGTGCGCTGAACATCGAACTACACATGTAGACGGGATCATCAAGCAAACTAAGAAGAACTCATGAGACACGATAGTCATATTCTACTCCTATAACGTGTGCGTAGAAGAGCAAAGGAGACATTTTTAGATGGCTATACTACACACATAGCACGGTGCTCAACGCACGTTGACAGAAGACGACATTTGAATGGAATAGAGCCAAACTCTGTTGCAGTGTGATAGAATTTCAAAAGTAGAATATTCTCTGACTGAGACTCAGAGAATGTCAGCACAGTGAAACACACATAGAACAAGACAATACGGTGTCAGATGAGATGATCTAGACTACCTGACAAATGCAAAATGCTCCTCGATATTTGGAAATTCAAATATACTCTGACACAGTCACAAGGAAGATCAAAGGTATGACTCTTGAAGACTCATCAACACACGTAGCACTTAGTACAGCGACATAATATTTAATCTCTATGTACACAGATGGAAGAGCTAAGCGCGTAGTTACCACCTAATATCAAGCAGTGGTTCCTGGAACTTCGCCTATGCACGTAGAAAGAAGAACACTGCACATAGATCTCTAGTATAATCATGAACTAAGTGCGCAGTACAATTAGTACGCACGTAGTAAAGGCTGGCATTAGTAATCACAACATTTTACAACTCTCTTACAACAGTTGCCTTGGGAATTATAATGGTTAGTTTTTAGAGAGTTCCTATAAATAGACGTCCCCAGTTATAGGTAATAAGAACAATCTTTGAGAGTGCCCAAAAACTTTGCTAATCTTAATTATTGCATTCTATTTTGTTCTTAAACACTTGCTTACCAACTGATCTGTTAACTTGCTATTTGTTCACCAAGTTGGTTTAGGAATATTGTTACATAGTTGAAAATACTGTTGTAATCAATCTTTGGTTGTAAAGCTTAGGAAAAGATTCGGTTTACTTGTTGAACCCCACAAAAACAAGTGTGTAATGGTTTGTTTGTTCATCCCGCAAAAACAAGTGGTGTAAACGGTTTGCCTCCACACGGAAGCAAGGGCATTTAGTGGATTCAAATTCTCTAGTGAGCTAGAGGAGTGGACGTAGGTCAAAGAGGACTGAACCACTATAAATATTGGGTTTGTTTCTCTATCACTTACTCTCTTTCTTTTCATTATTGTGTGCTAGTGTTTTGGATTAAGCTATGGTTTTTTATCTAAGAATATTTCCAAAATTTTTCATAAAGGTTTTATTTTTAGGAAGAGATCCAATTCACCCCCCCTCTTGGATTGCCATATTAGGATTTCACTTATTAGGAGTGATACTTCAATTTATGGCATAGTGCATCATCCTCAAGCCTCCTGGTAAATCGGTGGCCTTAAACTTAACATATTCTCTAACTTCAACAACAACTATAGACCTAAGTAAATCATTGCCTTTTCACAATGAATATTCTTCCGGTTTCTCAACATCATCCTTCGTGGCTTCACTATCACTCTCCTCATCATCGGGCTAAATATCTCTTCCTTTCCTGATTGGTCTAACTCCTCCATCCAAAATTGAAAACCATTCGTACAAATGTCTTTCCGACACATATACTACTTTACAATAAACTTTTGATCATAGCACAATCCCATCATCTACAGATTTCTTCACAACTTCCATGTTTACGTAAAATTCTCTAATTAGATTCTCACGGACCATAACATTAAACTTCAACAATTCACTAAGTCCTACCTTCCCAAACATATACTCCAAATCATATCCAACAATCCTCAAACTAGTATAATAAAAAATCACAGAAGGCATTAAGTTTTCTTTCTTAAGTACCTTATTGTAGGCCTTTTGTGCCTTCAAGGATGAAAACTGAGGATTAAGTAGAACTGAATTGTCACTTGGGACTGTTGGAAGCACGGTTTGGGATGAAAAGGCGGCCTTCCTCATCTTGGCTAGAATTTTGGCCTTTGAAGGATGAGCTGAGGGGAAGAATCACTGTCATTGTCCTCTAAGTACCTCTTTGCGGTGTGATTGACCTTTCTTTTTGGTTGTTGAGACATTATGGACAAAATATTGAAGAATTAAAGGTTAGGGTTTTGAAAGGGGAATGTAAAATTAGAGTTGATTTCTATGTGTTTTTAGTGAAAATTTGTGGTGAAAATGTGTTAGAGGGATGGACATATTGACGGAAGATGAATGGGTTTTGAGTGGGTTTAAGGATTTGCTCGAGTAAGGTTAAGAGAGATGGGGTGAGGTGCGATGGTTTAAGAGAGAGGGTTTGAAGAAAATGGCTTTTGAAAGTGTTTCAAAGGGGGGGGGGGGTCTGTGCAGTGTTCACTTAAGTAAGTCCCATTCTTACTCAAGCAAGAACTAAAGTAGTGGGGTCTTCTTGAAGTGTTCTCACTTGCATAACCTTCATTATTGCTTGAGCAAGTCCCTGTCGAGTGATGCAATCTATTTCCACACTCACTCAAGTAATTGCTCTTTTTACTTGAGCGACAACCCAAATCAGACACTTCTTTGATTCATCAATCACTCGAGTAAGTTCTCCCGTTAATCGAGTAAGTCTTCCAATAAACCCAGATTTTACCCAAAATTATCTGAGGCTCATGTTCTCTTTGACACGCACATTTCAAGTTTAGAAATCACCATTTTCTTTTCTTCCCTTAACCAAACACTCACCATGACAGATTTGTACCTCATTTTGAACTTTGGATCATTTTATCAAACACTCAAATACAATCAAAGATTATTAACATCACACATTCCCAATCTAGACGGATTGAATTAACATTTTCTTGCACAAGAGGTTTAGTAAAAATATCAGCTAATTGATCATTGGTTCTAAAAAATTTCAAAAAAATATCACCTTTTTGCACATGATCACAAATGAAATTATGTCTAATATCTATATGCTTTGTTCTACTATACAAAATGGAATTTTTGCTCAAATTGATAGCACTAATATTATCACAAAAGATATGAGTAATCTTAAGATTAATACTTTAATCAAGCAATTGGTTTTTAATCCATAACACTTAAGCACTAGAGCTTCCCACAACCACATATTCAGATTCGACTATGGAAATTGCAACATTAAATTATTTCTTGCTTGCCCAAGATATCAAGCACGAACCTAGAAAATGGCATATACCACTAGTACTATTTATATCTAACTTACAACCACCATAATTGGCATCACTATATGCAATCAAATTAAAATAAAAACAAGAAGGATACCATAAACCAAATCCAATAGTACCAATCAAATATCTAAAAATTCTTTTGCAAGCAACTAAATGAGATTGATGGGTGTCAAACCAACAAATTAATTACCTACTCAGAAATGTGGATTTGAATATAGCAGTGAGCAGGGTCAAATCCATATGGACTAGTAAAATTAAGTCTAAATGCCGAAAGAAAATGTAATACCTCGCCTATTTCGATTAGGTTTTTCATGGCATTCTGTTCAATTTTGATCTGATCCTTAGAAGTTGGGTTGATGAATTAGTGTTTGATAATGATGATTAGGTGTTTAAGATGTTAATTGGATGTTTAATGGTGTTTTAGAGTGATTTAAGACCCTTGATCTTAGTGGTGTTTGATTGGATTGAATGGAGGAAGTAGAAGAAATCAATTTGTGAAGAATCTATCATGGTAGTCGACTAGTGGTTTGGGTATTCGACTCGCATGTAATTGACTAACAAATTGTTGGAGAATTTTCCCGGGATGCCTTGATTGAGTTTGGAGAGTGGAAGCGAGTTGATGTGAATAGAGAAAAACAACACCACAATTTAGAGTAGTTCGGCCAACCATGGCTACATCCATTAGCTAAGTCTCACCACTTAGGATTTCCATTATAACAAAGATTGATTGCGGCTCAATCCAACAAACCCAATACACAAGGTTGATTCCCGGCTCAACACCTCCAAGGCCTACAAGGTTGATTGCAGCTCACACCTCTAAAGCCTACAAGGTTGATTGCGGCTCACACCTCTAAAGCCTACACAATGTTGTTTTCCTTAGGTTCACAACAAACCTCTAAAATATTGTTTTCTATAGGCTTATAACAAACCTTTCTCACACTCTCAAAGTGTATACAAAGTGTTTACAAAGATTGAAGCTTTATGCTAGTGTTGAATGTATAGGAATGATGCTTGAACTTTTATCTCTAGCTTGATTTGATGTTCTTGATGGTTGAAATTAATAGGAAATTTGGAACAATAATTTCTAAAATTGTTCAACATGTTTCTACCTTCTCTTGATGTATTTATAGCATTCCATGCCATATGATTGTTGCTTTGAAGAAACTAGCCATTGGAGTGCATTTAATGCTTCTGTAGCTTTCTGTGACGCTTACTACGTACGTTGCAATATGAAAGACGTACGTTGATCATGATGAATTCCAATTAATGTGTGTTGTGATACTTGTGACTTATATTGATCAAGTCGGCTTTCCAGATAATGTACTTCAGCTTTGTTGTAGCGTATGTTGTTTCTTTGCGAAGCCTTATTTCGTAACTCTAAGCCTTCCAACGTGTTTAACTTCAAGTCAAACGTTTTGCTCATCATCAAAACATATAAGAAACTTATTATTGATCACACATGATCTAACATTTTCCTCTTACTACTGACATGCTTATCATGCTAACAAAATTTGCTTTGACCTAGCGGCCAAAAACACACCCGCTATGCAAAGGGGTTCGAGATGATATATCAAGTCAAAACCCAATTCATACTGAGGGTAACATCACATTTTCCCACATCTAACATCTTTATATCAATCTCCAACTCATACTTATTCATGGCGATCTTAAAACCCTAGAGCTCAAATTTAGCTAAAGCATAGCTACTTAGAAATAATAGAACTTCAAAAGATTTTCTAAAGAACATACCACAAGTTCTACATATTCCAAAAGAATACAGAAATACACATAGATTCAAAGGAATATATACAAAATTATGCAAAAGCATACAAAAGTACTAAAGATTCCATATAGAAAAGTACAGAGATTCAGGAATAGAAAGAATCCTAGTAAATGCCACATATGAGGCCTAAATCTCCCGATAGATCGAATACCAGTTCAGGGATTAACTTCCTCCAACTCCACAACTATAGCCAAAACAAATGGGACCTCCTGGTCACCTATCCTCAAAGGATCCTAAGGCATCAGGTTGTCCTGTCTAGGACTCGACAGCAAGTCGCTAAGGACATTCAGCTATCATATGCTCTGACTGCCTACAAAAATAACAGTTGCACTTTGGCTTACCGCACTGCCTAAGGTGTTTCCTTACAAACTTACTGCACCAAGGAATTGGGCCTTTCCTTATGCCTCCAACACTACTCTGTTATGAAACCTGACGTGCATTCTCGGATGCATCGCACTAACACTCTGACTATTGCCATGTTGCCTTGAGAAGTAGTTGTTCCTCTGCCCAAGCTGACTGCTCTGACCTCGACTCTGATGACCACTCACTTCTTCTCCAATCCTACTCTTTTTAAAAGTTCCCTTTGAGTGTCTCTCATCAACATATTCAATGGCTCTTACGACCTCATCAATCTTTTCCACTATTTCCAACCCAAGAGCTGCTATCAATCTAGCATACTCTGGTAACATACCCTTCTGAAATTTGCTTGCCAATGTCGTCTCAGTACGACATCCCTTTGGCGCATACCTACTAAGATCTCTAAATTTTTCTTCATACTCAGTCACAATCATCCCTTGCTCTTGATGAAATTTATTAAACTCATCCGCTTTCTTATCCCTAAAGCTCCAGGGAAGGACAGAAAGTACAAGCTCATTCTTAAATTCAGCCCAGGAGATATCACCTTATCTCTTAAAACCTTGCCACCACATCGCTGCATGACCATCTAGAAGGAACGCTGCATACCTAACCCTCTCGGCGTCATCGATGTAGTTAAATGCACTGAAACAATGCTCAAGTGCAAATATAAAGTCCTGTGGATCCTCCCCTATCGTGCCTTTAAATCTCGGCGGCTCAAGCTT
>CAODLS010390994.1:0-21154 GCA_948243855.1 Flueggea neowawraea
TTTGTAAATTTTGTTATATTTAATAATTAACTATATTACCAATAATACATTGTATTCTAAAGATTTTTGTTAATAATTTTTAAACAAATTAACTATTCTACTAGTAATTACATCACATAATTTTAAACAAAATTAGAAAAAACTCATTAAATTTTATTAGAAACCCTCATTTGTGACAAATAAATACCATGGTTATTATACCTAATTTAATTATACAATATAACTATACAACAATTAACAATACATGATAAAGTAAAATACAAGTAAAAAAAGAAAAAAACTAGAAACTTAAAATGATAAATTAAATTAGAAATTTTATTAAAATGAATTTTAAAAATATCGAAACTAGAAATTCTTTCTCCCGCTCCCCCCTCATCTCCTTGGGTGGAAATTGGTTGAGTTTGACTCTCTTAAGTTCTAATATTTTCAACTTCAAAACTTTCAAAATTTCTATTTTCAACTTCAAAACTTTCAAAATTTATATTTTCACCAAACTTTTTCATTACTCCAAAATAAATATGCAAATATTAATTAAATATAATAAAATAATAAAATAATAAAATTAAACTATAGTAAAAAAGTAGAAGAAATTTGAAAAATGTAATTACAAAAAATAAATATAAGAAATATAGAAAACATAATTGCAATAATAAAATGTATAAATAATTAATAAGAGCAATTTATAGCAAAATGAATTTTTGAGAGAGTGAGAGTGTAGAAGAGATTGAGAGAGAAGAAATTGTGTAAAATTGGTAAGAATGAAGTGGGGATATTTATAGAGTTGAAAAAATAAATAAAAAACAAAAAAAGGGAAAAAAAGAAAATAACTGTTGGAACGGCGGTTCAAATTTCTGGTTCAAACTGCCAGTTGAACCGGCGGTTTGACGGTTTCTAAAAAAGTGGAACCGAAACCTAAACCGTAACCCTCCGGTTTTGGTCGGCCAGTTTCAGTTCGATTTCGGTTTTAACCAATTTTAATCGGTCCAATTCCAGTTCGGTTCCACTGTTTCGGTTCCAATTTTACAACTCTCCATTGGACCCCCCTTTTTCTCTCAAACTCACTGCATCATAAATTGCAATTTCAATTATCAGGATTAATACTATATTTGGTCACAATATTTGTTCAATGATCATATATAGTCACAAAAGAAATTTTTGTTATACTATAGTTACAAAAGAAAATTTTCAGCTGTAAGATGGTAATAAAATTTAGACAAACTGACACATAAAATCTATTTAGTCACTTCAAATAGGCACATCGATATTGTGGTTTGAATCTATGAAAAGAGAAAGGTTATGTGGTTTAAATCGACAAAAAGGGGGAGGTTCTGTGTTCGTGTCGATAGGAAGAGGGGAAAAAAGAAATAGGAATTTTTTTCTTGTTGTTTTAATGAGTTTACGACCCGAATTCATGTCGGATTAGATTATTTGACCGGATTGAAAATAAGTAATTATCTTCAACTTGACACGTCAACTCCTCTTGTTGATGTGTCCACTTGATGTGGCAAAATAAATTCTATGTGTCAGTTTATCTGAGTTTTATAACCATCTTGCAACTTAAATTTTTTTTTTGATCATGGTACAACAAAAATTTCTTTTGTGATTATATGAGAGTATTAGACAACTTTTTTTGACCAAATATAGGATTAACCCCCAATTATCAAGATTGCAATTTCAATGCAAAATAAAGTACTTCAATAATATTATTTTATAATTTATATAATATTTTTAAATTTTTACATAGGACAATTTATTCAATTTAATTAATTTATCTATTAGTTAGTCTACAATTTATTCCATTGTCATTATTTAATTTAATATATAATAAATTCTTACCCAATAATTTGAATTTTTTTTGC
The DNA here is from genome assembly GCA_948243855.1 of Flueggea neowawraea. Classification (NCBI taxonomy): domain Eukaryota; kingdom Viridiplantae; phylum Streptophyta; class Magnoliopsida; order Malpighiales; family Phyllanthaceae; genus Flueggea; species Flueggea neowawraea. The sequence continues at coordinate 1,860 of CAODLS010390994.1, forward strand.
AGTATTTTAAGAAATTATTTAATTTCTCAACTTCTTATATCAATATTCTTATGTATAATAATAATTACTATTGTGTATGGGATTTTAAAAAAGTATGTAAGACTAAGGCCGGTTGTAACCGGGCTAGGGACGGGGCTACCGTTCCTAGCTCGGTGGACCGGGACGTGTTACTGCGTCCCGGTCCGCTAGCCCGTCCTCCTGCAAATAAAATTAAGGGTGAAGATGAGAAGTAAGTGGCTCAACTATATATATATATATATATATATATATAATATACATATATAGTTCCTGATTATCCATTTAATTAATAAAATAAGTTTGTTTGATTATCTATTTAAATAATTAAAAAAATATGGTAATTTAGAAATTAGAATTTGGTGTGCATATATATATATATACTAGTTTTTTTGTGTACATGCGTTGCACGTGAATATTATTTTTATAAAAAAAATTGAAAAATTTTGTAGATAGTATGAGTAAATTAGTATTTATTAAATGTGGAATATTAAAAAAAAGTGTTTCAAGTATAAGACACATTAATTGAAAATTACATGAAATTTTACATATGAAGATACAAAATTAACGATATTAGTGTAAATATGCTTTATTATTTGATTTTATTCAATACAGAGCGTATTATAGCTATGACAAAATAGTTTTTTTGTAAACAACATTCTTTGTAAATGTTGTCATTGTTTTTGTTGACTTTTCATTTTTTACGAGAATCTTTATTGTGTCAAATGAGAATCCTTTAGATAGTGCGACATATAATTGTTCATGAGAGAAAACATGTTGTGCTATGTAAACGTTAGCATTTGATATTGTTTGTCCTTATGCCTTATTGATTGTCATTGCAAAACACATGTGAATTGGAATTTGTTTTTTCTTAAATTGAAATGGAAATCTCTCGTTTTCCGCTGGAAAAAGTGGAATTCTTTGCGACACTACTTCTTTCCCAGAATGTTGGACCATTGTAATTTCTGTATGTATGACATTTCTATCGAATTTCTTGCAAACCATCCTTATGTCGTTGCACAAACCATTTGAAAGGTCCAAATTTCTCAAAATAATAATTGGATAACTGACCTTGAGTTCCAATTGGTAAGGGGGCAATCCATTTGGAATTAATATATTTAAGAACTCTTCTTGATAATAATTATTGGTTTCATCAATTACATCATCAAAACTTTGAATATCTTGATTTCTCTAGGAAACATCTTGATCATCCTCTCATTGAGTTGTTGAACATACTCATTTGTTGTTGAAAATATGACTCTTGTCATCATGTAGTTTGTTGAGATTTAATTCTCTGTCAAATGTGGGAAAACAGAGTGAATTAAAGCATCTTCACTATTTTCGTTATTTTGGTGTGAAATGAGCATCTTTAATCATGCCTTCATCTAACACTGGTTCTTCTTCCCACATGAAGAAGAAAATCTCCAAGCTCTTTGCATTGAATGTTTACTGCCTTGTTCTATGAGGCACTATTGAAAGTACTTGTCTGAAGTTACCACTAAATACAATTACTTTTCCTCCAAAAGGTGTTGGATAACTCATGATGTTCTGAAGGCTTCTATCAACTGTTTTGATAGGTAATCTTTTGTCATTGGCGCCTCATCCTATATGATGAGTCTTGCTCTACGCAACAATTTTGCTTGCCCACTATGCTTTGAGACTCCACACAGACTTGTCTCTGTTGGACTCAATGGTATACTAAATTTTGGATGTGATGTTCAGTCTCCAAGCGTTATAGATGCAGCTACTCCAAAAGTGACAGTTGTTAAAGCGATCATTCATTTGTTTCTCATATTAGCAAGTAAAGCTCTATATAGGAATGTTTTGTCAGTTCCACAACGTCCATCTATGAAAATATTTTATCTCCAAATTGATTCAAATAACCATTTTAGCTCCATTTTTAACCATTACAACACTCAAAGAGCCAATTCAAATTTTTTAATTGTCGAAGATGACTGTCAAGAAATATTTTTTTACTCGCACAAGGCAAATTAATTTTTTCAAAAGCCCACTTGAAAATTCGAGCAAGTTTATGAATTTTTGGATTATTTATTATTGATACAAATGAATGTGGAATCACCTATTCGACTTTGTTATTGCATATTGTAGGTCTTGGAAACGGCAAAAATTTTATTGTTTCGGTATTTGTTTCTCTTTGGTATCCTCATGGGTAAGCTTCTGGTGTTTCTTTATAATAATTCTTGACTTATCAATTTATAATATAATTGATGTATTTTTGGTGTTTTCGTTTTTTGGTCTTCTTAGGGGTAAGTTTCATGGTTTCTCTTGGCATGTTCATTATCTTTGATATTCATAGTTAAATCCGTCTCTTTCTCTCTCTCTGTTTTATATCAATGCATCTGCAATATCCTTTTCTATTTGTTTCGTGTTGCTTCATGTAATACTACGCTGTATATAAATATGAATATGCACTACAATAGAGGTTATTACATTTTTTTTGGTTTCTAATAAATTTGCCAATAATTTATGGTATATTTGATGAATTACTAACTGCGGTACTGCTTGACCACGTACTGTTCCTAATTAATAAAAGGGCTTACCAACCATTTCTCAAAAAAAAAAAACTTAAACTTCATATAGAAAATGTCAATACTGACTCGAGGGTTAATTATTGTGCATTTATTATATCTATGGGTCAACTTATTTTATTTCTCATTATTGGTATTTTAATAAGTATCTATTTTATTCAATTTTTAAGATAATTGAAATTATACTAATAATGTTTTTTCTTAAATTTTATCAAACTTTGGAATAACTAAATTATTCTAACAAAAATATAAAAATATCATTTGTATTTCTCTTTTCTGATCATTCAAAACTATATTGAAAAAATCTAAAAATTATCTATTTTATTTATTTTCTAAATTAAATAAAGCTATCCAAAAAAATTGAAAATATTCATTTTCTCCATCCTTTTGAATAATGAAAATTATCCTAACAAAATTTTTAAAGACATTTGTTTCTTCTATCTTTAAATATTTAAAAACATCTGCATTATCAATCTTTTTGATCAAGTGAAATTATGTCGAAAAATAAAAAAGTATCCATTTTACGATTTTCAATGATTTTTCCTAAACCAAAATTTAAAAAATATGTATTTTATCCGTTGTTTTTAACTAAATGTAATTCTTGGCTAGTAAATGAGAATATGTATTTTTTTCAATAACTATATTATTTTTAACTCCACTTATCATGGAGATAGAGTAAAGTTTTCTTTTACACCAACACGAAGACGTGGAGATAAATTTAATTCAAATTCAAATACTTATCACGATAGAGCAAACATTTTATTTTACATTGAATAAATTGACTTTTAACAAAAGACTTAAAAGTATTTTTGAATTGAAAAGAGGGATCAAAGTATCAAAAAAAGTTTTTCTCACATCCATACTTATATATATATATATATATAGGTTCTTGATTACCCGTTTAACTAATAAAAGAAGTTGGTTTGATTATCCATTTAAATAATTAAAAAGATATGGTAATTTAGAAATTAGAATTTGATATTTCACACTAACTTGGAAATTGAAGTTGAGGATCACTATAATGTATTGCTTTCTGTTTTGCATAATCCTACCTCTGTTTTGCTATCTTTTCATTTAAAATAGAAAATAAAATGACATTAAAAAGAACAAAACTACAACCTTTTGAGCCAACATAGACATAATAGGCTTGATTGTACTAACTTAATATTATGTGGGAAAACAATGGTGATATGACGATTTCGGAAGCGTTTTTTGCATTTATCTTTGTTTGATCGTATTAACTTGATATTATGTATTTGATATGAATTTATTTTCTACTTTGATGATTGTATTTGGTACTTTAATTGAATGTATTGATGTAATTTGGGCTTATAAAACATGGATAGTAGGATATTTTTTATAAGTATGTTGAATTTTGTTAGCAAAATCTTCGATCTCTATTTTGTCCCAAAACATTGAGACAAAACGGAACAATATTTTAGAGTTATGGAATGAGATTGAATCCATCTAAATTAGGATCCACGAACTTTAAGACGGGATCGGAGATTTCCAATTCCCCATCCCGCCCCGATCCACCTTACTGAGAAACACGTGCAAATAAATTCAAAATTACATCCATACAGTTGTGGTTTCACGCACAGTTTTCTTAATTTTAAATTTTGTGTGTACATAGTCCCTTTACCTAATTCATGCAAACACGTCTATTTTTTCTGAAGAAATTGTAATTAAGCCGCTGCTTCAATTGCAATTGGGTTCATAGTTGGTTGGTGCCATCTGATCAAACAATAAATAAGGGGCAAAATACACGCCAATCCCCGACATTTGGGGTATTATTCAACCCGGTCCCTGCTAGTTTGGAAATAGCCACTCCGGTCCCTCTGTTTGTCACCGTTAGTTAAACATAATCTGACGTGGCACATGGGGCCAACTAATTTTAAATATTTAATGACACAAATACCCTTATCACTCTGTTTTTCTCTCTCGCTCGTTCTCTCTCCAAAGATTGTCTCTCTCATCAGCTCTCTCTCTCTCTCTCTCATCAGTTTCATTTTCCACTCTCTTCAGTTTCATTTTCCACTCTCTTCTTCTCTCTCTTTGTATGTGTTCAAACAAATCAAATTCCAAAAAATGGAGAAGACACAAATAGCAATTCTTGAAAGTTGAAATCTTCTGTCACTTACATATCACACTATTTTTTTTCTCTCTTAAAACCTAAAAAATTGTTGTTCAAAGTATGTTTGTGACCTTATCAGCATATATTTACTCAAACCCATACACTTCTACCATTTTCACTGTAACACACAAACATAACTCTCCATTTTATTACAAGTCCAAGCAACAATCTTGGAGTTTCAGAACCCAACCACATCAGACCCTTTTACTTCCTTTTCTTAATTATGAATCCACCAAACCACATCGACGCATTTTTTTGTTCTGAATCTACCAAACCACAAATATTTGATTTTAACATAGCAAAACCAAATCATTGATTTTTACACATACAACAGATCTCAAATAACAAAATTTCAGCAAATTAAAAATTCCAACTCTTTTCATGAATATATAACAACAAAGAGAACAACATCAGGTATAATATGACATAATCGAGAACAAAATTAATAGTACAAAATTAACAAAACTAACAAAATCAAAAGAAAAAAATTAACTAGCGACGGGAATGAAGACCCAAAAAAAAAGAACCAAGAATAAAAGAAGCCATATTCCCCGTCTTCATAACAAGCCCAGAAATTTCAAACCCAACTTTGAAATTGTGATTTGATATCGTACCCATATCTAAAATTTCGATTTGACACGCGATTAGAAAATGTGAACCCAAAACAGAAATTGTGACATGATTCGAAGTGCTTTCCTTCTCTATTGTTGTCAAAAGTTGCGCTTGAGAGAGTGTGTGAGACGAGATACAATCGAGCCGGGGCAAAAATCAAACCATAAGTCTTGAGAATTGGATTTTCGCCATTAGGGACGTGGAGGAGGTCGCGATGGTTGTCGACGTGGAGGAGGTCGCGATGGTGGTGGAGAGAAGTAGGGAGGTGGATGAGGAGAGTGGAAACAAAGAGGAGAGGGATAGAGCAATGGTCGGTCAAGATCGAACATGATGGCTTTGATCGGTTTTGGCTTGAATTTGGAGGTGGATGAGGAGGAGGAGACAAATAGGTGATGAAGAGAGATGAGTTTTATGGAATAAGAAAAAAAGGATGGTTTAGTAAATTGATTTTACATTTGAAGGTAAATTTGTATTTTCATCTTTTTTGTTAAGTAAAAAAACAGAGTTAAGGGTAAGAGACCGAAGTGGTTATTTCCAAACTAGCAGGGACCAAGTTGAACAATATCCTAAATATTGAGGACCGCCGTGAATTTTGCCCATAAATAAAATTTGGTTGGTGCCAAGATTTTGCCCGGTGGTGCTTTTGATGCAGCATCTATGAACCCAGCTGTCTCGTTCGGGCCTGCTGGGGTGAGGTGGACGTGGACTCACCACTGAGTCTAGTGGCTCGGCCTGGTGCTGCCGTTGCTGCTCTTGTCTATGATAACAATTACATTGGTGATGGTGCACACGATTTTTAAGATTTTAATTTTCTTGTTAAAATTCCTTCAAAAAAAAGTTTCTTGTTAAAATTTTATGTTTATTCTCTCCATTTTGAGGATTATGGAAAAAAAATTTGGATTCCTGAAATTGTTTTTTCTAGGTACTTGGTTTTTATTTGGTTTAGATCAACGAGTTTGTTTAGTTGTTGCCCTGGAATTTATTTCAATCAAATGTGTAATTTTGGGCCACAAAATTAGTAATGATAAGTGTGATCAACAATTTTAGTTGTTTCATTTTGCAGCCGGAAATCCCTATGGCAGTCCTATTAGGCTATTACATCCCACATCGATTAAAGAATAGCGATATTGTGTATTTATTAAATTGAATGACCAAAATTAAAATTAGTAAAGATATATATTAATATATTTAAGCGTGATATTAGAGCTCGTTTTATAGTTTTAAACGATGCTCTGATACCATGTTGAAATAATTAATATATAATTTAATTTTTATATTAATTTAATCATAAAAATATTTTTAATTAATATTTCTTTATTTTGAATTTAATAATTAAACAAGCTCTCAATTTTATAATAAAAAGTTTTTAAAAAATAATTTTTGGCTTTACCTACTTAAGAAAATTAATTTTAAAATTAATGCATCAACAAGCTTTCAATTTTCTAAATTCCATGTTATTCTATTTTTGCAACTACTTCTGCCTCAAATAACAAGTTTGTCATTGTCCCTAGTTTCAATTAATAGAGCTCTTCAACAATATTATCTTATTAATAGAATAACTAACATTGCTAAAAAAATTGTAAATTCAACAATTAAAAATAATAAACATGTGAGCAAAGTGACTTGGTGTAATAGTAACCAAGTCCACTTTGGGACCTTGAGGTCCCGGATTAAATGTTCACCATGTGTGGAGAGAGGTTTGGGTAGTTTAGGAATATGCTTCTTGTGAGGCACTCGTGTACTAAAAAAAAATAATAAACATGTAAATAGATAAAACAAAAAAATGAAAAGCAAATATAATCTTAGAAAGGTTGGAACAGAATGAATCTCAATCTTTCAAGTCTCGTAAAAGAGTTTGTTGCTAGAAATTGAGAACCAAAGATATTTTTATTTCTCATATAGATTATTCAAGATATGCACATTTGGCATTTGGGACTTTTCTAGATAAGGGGAAAAAACTTTAATAGATAAAATTTTATGTTTTTTAAATTTGTATCTCTATTTTTTAAGAGAGATTTAAGTAACATAGTTATTTTAGAGTTATTCCATACATTTTAATAAACGTACGTAAGAAAAAAAATTACATATTTAAATTCATTCTGATAATTAACAAACAACAGTGAGTAATTTTATAGTTGAATTTTTGATATGCATCTTAACTTTATCTTCAGCATCTTATATCTTAAACCGAAGCATATTGCAGTCATATTTTAAACCCTCTTATACGGGTTAATTCCACAAATGCTATCTCAATCCAATGGATAAACAAACCAAGCAAAAGTTAATGCAAAGTTATATCCCACCATCCTATGGCGGTTCATCTTAGATGAGCTAGCGATAGGTTGGTGCCACTAATCGACGTATTGTGGATCATAGTCTTCGATAATTGCGTGTTAGATTTATTTATTGAGATATTGTCAGTTCTAGATTCATAAACTCTCACGATTTTATCCTTGAAAAAACATTTCAGTGGGTTGAAGGAGAAATATATTTATAAGCGACTTTTGATCTCAACTCCTAGACGATATAGGAGTATAACATTACAGAATGAATTTAGTTATTTAATTCGGTTTATTATCGGGTCGGTCTTTTTTTTTTGGGAAGGAAAAAAACGAAGCACAAGTTAATGCAGATCAAGCACTTCAATTTCATTTTGAAATTCTTTTGCTTTACACTAGCAAACTCCAAAGAAAAGGTTATCTTGCTTATTGTAGTCATAGCATTTCTTTTGCAATTATTATTTTCATGTTTAACTTCTTTTTCTGACTGTATTATATGCATTGAAATAATTTTCTTTTCGTAGACTGATCAATCCAGTTAGATAAATTATACTTTCAATATCCCTTCTCATTTATCATAATTTGTTTTTAGTCATTTTATATTAAATTACTTAATATTTAAATATTTTTGTATTTGACTAATATAATATCATGAGTTTTAATTTTCTATTAAACTACTTAGTATCTTTCTATCAATTTATCCATTATCTTGTTCAAGCTTATTTTTCATAAAATCAATTTCCTATCGGATGTATAGGAAAAATCAATTCCCTTACAAGAATATGTAGAATTTTTTTTTTTTATAAATGAGACGCAAATTCAAAACATTTAGTTAGAAAGGAGCTCGTATCACCACAAATGTCATTATTATAAAAAAAATATATCTCGTTTTTCTCTATTTTGTGTAGTTTTATCTTTGATATAGAACATTAATTCATAAAATATACTCCTCCTTTAAGCAACATCTATAAAAAGCAAAATTTTATACCGTTATATTTTCAAAATTAGTTACTTTTATTTATCATTCAAAAGAGCTATCACCATCGGATGACTTCTTAGAAACAACAAGCAGACCCTTCTTCACCATCCTTATGGCCAAAATCTCATTATCACTATCAAAAGAACCATCCCGAAGGCGCTTTGACATAGTTGGAGTAGCCGCGTCTAATTTGGATGCCATATACCTAGAACTAGATTTTGCCATCTAAAAAGGAGAATAAACAAGGTAAAAATAAACATTAAAGAAAAAAACAAACTTAACTCGACAAAATCGAACATAAATTAAACGAAGAACAACAACAGATCAATGAGAACACTTACCGTAACGACAAACCAAACACAACAACGATGAAGCCCAAACACGAAGCAATGTAAACAACTATAGAAAAAGAGAAATCAAAAGAAACAGTAGCACTAGAATATCAACAATCTGCTTCCAGTTCTTCAAGATCACAGAGGATATGCAAACGTTACAGTACAATAAAACAATCTTTTAGCGGAAAAAAATTCAGAATTAGAAAAATAACTTTTACATTGGAAAATGTGAAAAAAGATAGAAAGCCTGACAATAATCATTGCAAAAAAGGGGAGGAAGAGAAAAGAAACGACACCGTTTTATCACAAATGTGAATACATGATATATGACAGAAGAACCGTGTATCACAGAAGCCCACAACATAAAACTGAAATATCAAAACATGAAACCGAAAATACGTGAAAGTGAATCTGCCAATATTATATGTAGATCCAGGGAACAAAAAAAACTAATTTGGATTCATTTACTGCACAATTACCACAAATTGCAACAGATATAGAACGGGCCCAGAATATGAAGCATGAGCCCATGTTCAAATCACGGTTCGTTGGTCCAGATGCCTTGAAGTTCACAAAGCAATGGGTAAAACCCATACCAAGAAGCGTCCTGCCAAACTACACGCTCGGGGCAACCCTGGGAAAAGTGCACCAATGGCAGACGGATCGTAACACCGTAACCAGAGATACGTACTAGCAACAGTTCAGTTGCGCTCAATCAATTGCGGAGCCAGAATTAATTCCTAGTGGAGCCCCCTAGCATACGAGAGTGATAGCAGCAAGTTTGATCTTAATAATTTTTATAGCATCGAAGTGAATAGAATTGAATTTTCAAATTATACTAATTATTGATTGAATTTAGAGTAAAAAATTAGTATATATAATGTATCACACATATAATATTGGCTTCATATATATGTAGAGTTAAATTCACGAATCTCTCTTTTTCTTTAATTTGATAATAAAATATGAATAAATGAGATAAAAAAATTAAATCTTTTTAAATTTTTAAATAAATAATAAAAAAATTTTGAATTAAATAATATATATTGAAAAACTAACGTGAGGAGACTATTAAAAATGCTCTATCACTTGTTTGTATTATACGAGCTGCTCGGAACTCCTTAGCTCAAGATACCACTCACAAGTCACGAAAACTTATCAGTTACCTCAGCGTGCACTCGTGTTGATTAAGCTTAAATTACTAGTTTTCATATTCTTATGGAGCAAAAATAAGAATTTAAATCGCAACATTTATTTTTGAAAAAAAAAGGAGACGAGATGGAGATGAAAGTAGGCCATACCATAATGAAAACGTGGGGAAGTATCTAGAAGCACACGTATGGCGACAACAAATAAGCCAGCTGGTTTGGCTCTTGCTCGGAAACTAAGAAGACCTTTTACGTCATCACTTCCCTCTTCATTGTTTATGACATCTTTGGCGGCGTTTCCCTATTTTCTCGCCACGTACACATCCTTCCTGCTTTACCTACCGTCTAAACTATGCTGAACTTTTCTTCTTAGTAATACTGTTTAATATTTTTATTATTATTTTATTAAAATTTTAAATTTTTTAATTTTTTTAACAACAATTCAAAATTTCAGTGAAAATTTAATGGGACGCTTATTCAATAAATATAATATAATTTTAATTTCTTAATTTTTATTTATTATTTTATTTAATATTTTTTATTTTAAATTTATTAAAATAAAAAAATATTTATTTAAATAAAAATAATTTATTAAACTAAAAATAATTCATAAAATTTAAAAATTAAATTAAAATAAAAAATTACATTAAAATTAAAATATTATAAGAACTAGGACGTATGAATTATTTTGAGAAAATAACATGGTTGAATAATTTTGAAAATTACCAAAATTTGAATGTGGGGTTGATATGTAAATGAAAAAAATGAAGTATTGGGATTGAATTGATAATTGGTGAAAGAGAGAAAATTTGATAGATTATTTTGGGAGTATTGATAGTTGGAAAAATTTAATGGGTTATTTTGTTGGGAGAATTGAGTATTTTCATTGTTGTGATCTATAATTTTTTGGAAAAAAATAGAGTGGAAATAATTTGAGAGTATGCAGAATTTTAAGAGTTGAGAGAGTTTTGAAGAGAGAAATAGGTGTTTGAAGTAGAGAAATAATAAAAAAATATTTTGGGGATATTTATAGGAAAAAGAATAAAATTAGTCGTTGGGGACCAAAAATGTAATTTTTTGGCCCCTAACGGTACACCAACGGTAATATTATCGTTAGAGTAGATCTAACCGTTAGATTAATCAGATCCAACAGTCATATTTTATTATTTATTTTAAAAAAAATGTCAGACGCGTGGTTAGTGGGCCCTGCAAGATGACGGACTAGCGGACCGAGAATGGTTAGATCCATGATGTTAGGTAATTGGAGACGGCGAGTTCTGGTTGCCTCCTCAGTTCTTGACTGACAACGGCGTCTTCATTGACAGGAAAATGGCTTCTGTTCACCACAACTGCAGCACCGGGTAGAAGAACACTACTACTAATTGTTTGTTTTCAGATCTGAGCTCTCCTGTTGAGTCTGTCTGGGCTCTATTTCTGTAGTTATTTTGCCTCGGTGTTAGACTGTTCAGTCATCTTTCTTTTGTTCAGTCAAATTACTTGGATTAGCGGCACTGCAAATGGGTCCTTATTATGTAGCAGAAGCACCAAATCATGTAAATGCCCAATTGAGGCTGTAAATCATCATGTGGAATTGTTCATCTGCAAAAAAAATTCTTGTAGAGAAGAGAACACTTGAAGGAAGTCACGACTTGTTAGACTGTAGCGTCTCTCCACAATGGAGATCAAAGTCCTGTTGTAATTGGAGAGTAGGAAGCATGAAGAGCAACCGTACCACGGCTCCAATACATAAACTTGCATCGTAATTCCCTAACTTCCCAAGCTTTTGTGCAACAACACCGATTTCAGAACTACCAGGAACCCACACAACCTGATGAAAGAAATGCAATGAAAAGAAAATGATCATTGAAGCGAACCAAAGAAACCCAGAAAAAAAAAAGAAATCCAAAAATAACACTATCTTTGAGAGATGAGGTCGGAATGAAATAAAAGTGTTAGTAATGGATTAGATTAGACTGAAATGGAACGGAATAAATTATAAAAATTTTAACTTGTTAGAGACGAATAAATCGTAAAAAATTGTAAATGAAAGTTTAATAAATAATTGTATTGGTTCAAAATAAAAGAATTATCATGATTTAATTAATTATATTTTAAATTTGTCTCTATAATATTAGATAATACTACATATTTTTATTTATTTTTTCATATAGTTTAATAATCTTTAATTAATGACCATGATGTTGTTCTAGTGTTTTCCTTCCACTTATTTAATAATCTTTAACGAATGACCATGATATTCTAGTATTTCACTTCTACCAATTCGTCAGCAAATCAAATTCTAGTATGGCTGCTGCAACACTTGCTCTTTCCTGTTCTTATGAAGAATCCCATCATATCCTACAATTTAGAAGCAACAATTAATACAAAATTACAGTTTACTCGTAGACTAAATAAATACTTCCACAAAATGACTAAGCTCTTTTCATTCTTACAACAACCTCAAGACTTCAAGAATCCAAATATCATCAAGAACTGAGAGGTGGGTCGATGTGGGTTTGAGTGATGAGGCCAAAAGAGATGAATATTACTGTGAAGTTGCTAGCTGAGTCAATGTTGTTGTAGGCTACGTTTCTTAGTTGAGGTTTTTGGTGAAGTAATGTTTGATTGAGAGGAGAAATTGTATGTGGTAGTCTGTTACACTTATTGAGTTTTATAAGATTATAATTGACTTAAAACTTTTTTTTTCTTTCTTCACTCCATCAAACTCACGGTAATATTTCAAATTAGAATGTTATTAATCCATCAATTTTAATACAAAACTAATCCTTTAAAACACTCCAAAACCCTTCAAAACTTTTTTATCAATCATTTTCATTTGTCCCAAACAAATGTCAATTTTTATAAACCTTCTATAAGCCTTCCGTTCCAATCAAAACACATCTCCCAAACACAGAGTAAGAGTCACATACATCAGTGTCTTCTTCTTTAACAGAATATCTCTTGAAAGTCTCCAAAGCTCCTTCTAGCAGCAGCTTCGTCACAATCTCATTTAAACATGCCACAACTTTCCATGCCATTCACAACAAAACTTTTGATGTAAGTTCAAATTCAGAGAAAAAAGTATTCACAAAGGTAAAAATTAGAGCACCAACCCAACACTACTGAAAATGACAGAAAGCAATAAACTTTCATGATATGCAGCTAAAAAATCCGTAGCAAATAAAATCACATCCTTTTAATTTGAAAACGAGTAAACTACATAGACCCAAATAAGTAACGCAATATTAGCATAGAATTAAAAAGCACTAAACTTTCATGATAAGCAACAACATATTCATAGTAAGATCGAACTGTGCAGAATCCATCCAATAATCCAGTTGATTTTAACAGAGAAGCTAAACATAGAAAGCGAGGAGAAGGCGGTGACGAGGATTTGAGACAGAGAAAGTCGAATTGGCTATACGGAGAGAGTCGAATTGGCTGTTTCAACTGGGTTTTGTTTTTTGGTTTGAAGTGAACCGGAGACGGAGCAAAGCCGAATCGGCTGTTTCAATTGGGTTTGGTCTGTTTGGTGCAAAGTGATTGGCCAGGTGGCAAATTTTTAACTGTCAGATACAAATAAAATTAAGAGTGAGGATGAGGAGTAAGTGATTCAACTTTCTCATATATATATATATATATATAGGAGGGGCTCAACTTATTGAATTTACTCTTGATTTTTATCATCTATTGCATTTGATCTAATAGTTGATGTAATTTATTTTTTTAAATTTAATCCTCGTCATTAAATTCAAATGTAATGAATGGCAATGATTAAGAGTAAGTTTAAATGGAGTAAGTTGAATTCCCTTATATTTATTATATATATCATGTTATATATAAAAATACTATTTATCTTTTGTTCTAGTTTTGGATCTTCAATTCAAGACGGTTCTAAGGACGCTATTGCCTAATATCCAAAATCGTCATAAATAAAAATTTCAGTATGATTCGGTTCAGAAAAAATCAAAGTGAACGATTCTTTTTATTTTCGGTTCTTCAAATCAATTCAAGAATCTTCGAATCGTGCGTTACAACTTAGAATAGGGAGAGCAAAATTGCTTATTGCATGTTCATCCATGCCCATTCTTCTCGGTGGATCTTCAAATCGAGACAATTCTAAGAACAAATATTGCCTAAGATCCAGAACCGTCATAAATAAAAATTTAAGTATGATTCTGTTAAAAAAAAATCAAATTCAACGATTACTTTTAGTTTCGATTCTTCAAATTGGTTCAAGAATCTCCAAATCGTGCATTACAAGTTCACAACTTAGAATAGAGAGAGCAAAAGAGCTTATTGCACGTTCATCCATGCCCATTCTTCTTGGTCCTTTGTCTACTATGGGCCAAAGAAAAAACAATTAAAATATAAAAGACAAACCGCTAGAGGAAGGGGTCGAACCTTCGACCTTATGGTTAACAGCCATACGCTCTAACCGACTGAGCTACTCCAGCAGTTGTTTTAGGGCGTGCAGGATAAAACATTAAATTATAACCAACACCAGATAAACCACAAAATCCCTACGAAAACCTAGAGAGTTAAAAAACAGTCAATACTCTAGACTTGTTACGAATCTTCTCCTCCTTAGAACAACAATCCCAGCAACACTACATCAAAACTAATTTCCAAGACAGGGACCGCACAACAGAATTTCAGGAAAACTTGGACAAAAACAACCCAAGCTCTCCGCTATCTGATTGAGACTTGTATTACACATAAGCTATTCCTCACCCGGTACGTGACATGCAACCTCTGGTGGCTTCTTCCCGATATGTTAACCCGCCCGATCAAAAACTCAGTTTAATGGTTGAGGGATTGTTTGATGAGATCCACCCTGTAAAGAGAGCATCATAGCAAATCATTTCAGTCAAACCAAGAGCTTATTAAATAGTTTCCATATAACCATGTAACACCAATATGCAGAACAGTCACCAGAAAATGCAAGCATGTACAGTCACAACAAAATGCAGAGCAGTTTCAGAACAACCTAATGCAAGTATTACCTTTAGATTATCCAGGTTCAGATCATGATCCCATCGAAGCCTAGTGTATTGGATCTTACTCCGATAAAATAGCTTCAATCGTCAAATTACTCTGGATAAAAGTCGGTGTCCTTAGGGGGACCAGCACGAAGTTTTTCTTGCAGATCCAACTGCCTGGGCAGTACAAGCACAACTCTATCGCCTAAGGTAGAAAAATATCTCTCCAATATCATCTGCAACAAGAAAATGCTAGTAAGCAACAAATGGATGGTCACGTAATTTTTAGCTTTCCACTTTTCTTTCATTCATGCTTTTTTTTTTGGAGTTTCTGCTGCAATGACAGCAGAGGGAGGAGTGGAAACTTTCATAACAACTCAAAAATTGGTAAGAAACACATAGGTACATTTAGTGATATCCTCTGAATAAAGCAATTAAAGAATATGTTGCATACCACAGCAGCATATGCATCAACTTTCTTCTGTCTAGTAGCCTTGTTGAGACCCCTGCAATTACATAAAACTACAAGTGATGAATACGAGTGAAATCCATTAGGCCCAACTTCTTTGCTTTACTTCTGCCTACATGCTCAGCTATTATAATGCTAATAAATGATACAAATACAAGTTTCACCAGAGCATGACAAACCAGTCAATGATATAAAAAAACTTGCTACTATCATGCCTATTGTGAATGCTTAGTCATTCCGATACACGTTTCAAGATCACTCACTAGCATGTCGAAGCCAAATAAATCATGTTTGAATGTGGAAAAACTCAATATTAGCAAATTCAATTTTAACTTTAAAGCCGGAAAAACCTACTTACATTCACATTCCCTTCTGCTAAATATACGAGAAAAGTAAAATGTAACCACTAACGGTATGAACAAGAAATACATGTTAATCATACGACAAGTAGCTTCCGTTGACGTCCCATGTTCATCCTGCAAGTACACTCTCCAACCCCTGAATTTCAAAACCAACAGAAAATATTCAGCACCATAAGAAACGCCGACATAACATTCCACCAAACCAGACCTACATCAAATTCACAATCTCAAAGTAATATTGGCATAGCACACCTTTCAGCTGCTTGAACAGCAAGCCTTCCAGCAACACTACGAACTTTATTAGACTGAGGAGTCTCCTTTCCGTCCCAAGATTTAGGAAGGCCAATGATGAACTCATCTGCCTCCTACACAACTTCAATTACATTACTCTTTGCAGAAGTACTTTACTTGAAGGGAAAAAAGCAACACTTGAAATAAACCCTCTGTCTACCTCATCTTCAGCTATTTGGAGCAATCGAAGCTCAAGCTTTTGTCCTCTTAATTCCAAAACCTATGAACAAAACATGGGATTTTTTTTCTTGTCCAATACTTTGGATATGTTATATACAGAATCAAAACTTATTTGGTAAAAGAGAAATTACCGCAAGAGGACGGGCAGAGTAACCCTTGCTAAGGGCAATTCCAGTGCGAGAGAGGCCTAAGTCCACCCCTAGACTGAACCCTCCCCTCCACTGGGGGTCAGTGCTCGTGCGGACGGCATTTGGTGGAATTTTTATGGATGAAAGTGCCCTTATTCTTGGTCCTTGATTAGCATTTGGAGTCAATGAGAAGTTAACAGAAGTGGGAGGCCTGTAGGCCTCTGAAAGAACACTTGGGTTTGCAGAGAGTAACCCCATAAAGTGGAAGCATGAGCTCTGTAACGAATACATTCTTTGAGAAAGAGTTGAAGAGCCTACTGCACAAAACCTTTGCAGGCAACGATTATTGAATTGAATCAAAATTCTATCTAAAAAAAATTAATAGAGAGAGAAGGAGCGACGGAATTGAGAGAGGCAGTAGGAGTATTAAGAGAGGTCGATTTTAGCCTTTGTTTGGATTGATAGAATTGTATAGAGAGTAAAAGAAAAAAAAATTAATTTCTATTCAATTTTATTGTTCGGACAAGGCTAAAACAGAGAAATTGAAATTTGTGCATTGATATCTCCAAATTGGGGAGAAAAGAAGGGAAGGGGGAGAAATTTGGAATAAAATGACAATGTTATCCAGTAAAAAACAAAATTAAGGTGATGATTATGGGCAAAAGAGTCTTTCCGTTAAGAGGAAAATTACGTTTACTCTATAATTAGGCTGAAACAACCAAATAATACAAAATAAATACAATTTCTTTTCTTCTTAATCTTTTTGGTAAGAGAACTTTTATTTCTTTATTTCTTTTTTTGAATTGAACTTAGATTTTATTATTGTAAACAAGTAATACAAATAACCATTTTACAAATTGGATTGGACACCGTAAAAAATAGACAACAATAGTCCAAAGGTCATGTTACAATATCGGTACTAACCGCTGAAGAGTGTGCACCAACATAGACAGATTGAATAACACAAAAAGTTGAAATATTACAGTAATAGTAACTTAGCTACAGACTAGAAATAAAAAAGCAACAACAAAGTGATACGGTTTAAAGAAAGAGAGGAAGAATTAAGAGGAGTAGATAAAGAAAGGAGCATAGAAGGAAGAAATACAGAGTGGGAGGTTATGAGAGGAGAGGAATTGTTCTATTCCTTTTTCATGATGACGAATACAGAAATCTCTCATACATATAGGTCTTTGCCAATTGCTGTAACTGAATCCAAAACAAAATGACAACTTGCCAGAAAGTGACAAAATGGAAAACAACAGGAATACAATAACATAATGGATGGTGGTCCCCTCCTTTGTTTCATCAAACTTCCAGAATATCATCAAAACACTCCGCATCAACAGTGTTGCCAAAATGCCTCGTATCATTACCCTCGCTTCAGATTCCTTGTCCTCAAGGAATTGAGGAAATCTGGCTTGAAATTCATCATCCCATTCCCAGGTAGCTTCTGCTGGGGATAAGCCGTCCCAATGAATAAGCCACTGAGTGGATGCCGTGTTCTTCCTTTTAACCATCCTCCTTTCAAGAGCTAGTGGTTGCAACTGCTTGCTTTGGATTGAAGGGAGCAAGGGAGTTGTTGGAATGGAGAAATGAAAAGGCTTAAGCTGCGACACATGGAACACGTTGTGTATCTGTGCTTCTGCTGGTAATTGAAGCTTATAAGCTATCGGGTTGATCTTATCAACGACAGTGAAGGGGCCATAAAATCTGGGTTGGAGCTTAGGCTTGCCTTGATGCATAGAAGTCTGGCGATAAGAGTGTAGCTTCAAAAGCACCTGATCGCCAATGGAAAAAGTGCGTTAGAAACGGTGTTTGTTGGCCATCTGTTGCATACGGTTATGAGCTTCTTTCAAGCGAAGCTTAATGAGTTGATTCAAGTGTTCCCTATCCTGCAACATTTGATCAACCGCTGCATTGTTGGAATCGCCAGCGAAGTAAGGTAAAAGTAATGGCGGGGAGTATCCATAGAGTGCTTCAAAAGGGGACATTTGGATGGAGCTATGGTACGAGGTGTTGTACCAATATTCAGCCAATGGTAGCCACTTCACCCACTGCTGTGGCACATCGCCTGTCATGCAGTGTAGATAATTTTCAATGCATCAATTTACCACTTTGGTCTGCCCATCCGTCTGTGGGTGGTAAGAAGAAGATAGCTGCAATGTAACTCCTTGCAAGGCAAAAAGCTCCTGCTAAAATTTGCTCACAAAGATGGGATCTCTATCAGATGTAATAGTCTGAGGCAAGCCATGTAACTTATAAACAGAATCCAAGAACAATTGAGCAACCAAGGGAGCAGAATATGGATGAGGAAGAGCCAAGAAGTGGCTATATTTGGTGAAGCAATCGACGATAACCAGAATGGTGGTCTTACCCATGGAACGAGGAAGACCTTCAATGAAATCCATGGTAATGTCCGTGAACACACCCTCTGGTACCGGAAGGGGTTGTAACAGGCCAGGAGATGCAACCGTCTCATACTTGTAATGTTGACACACACTACAAGTTCGAATGAAAGTCCGAATATCCTTTCGGAGACCCTTCCAATACACCAGACTAGTCATTCTACTGGTGGTAGCCTGAATTCCTGAATGTCCTCCAATGGCAGAGGAATGGAAGAGTTCCATCAACTGTTGTCGTAGCTGGGGGTTATCACCCACAAACAGCTTCCTTTTGCGTCACAATTCCTCGTTCCTCCAAGTATACTTTGGAAAGAGCTGCTCATTTTGACCCTTGGCATCCACAATTGCTTTCAACGTCCTATCCGTGCTCCAAGACTGCTTGATGTCACTCAAGAGGGGCAGGGGTAAGGCTGTGGAAATCAGAGCAAGA
>CAODLS010391098.1:0-15717 GCA_948243855.1 Flueggea neowawraea
TTACAACTTCATTTTCTAACTAAGTGAGAACTCTTACAAGTTTCTTGATTCTGGTTCAAGAACAAAAACCAATATAAGGATCTACCCTTGATCCCTCTCACAATCACTCTTTTCAAAAGTGTTTACAAATACTCACCAACAGATTAAAAGCTAGTGATACAAGTAAATGAAGAATGAATTTGAAGAGAAAATACACTTGTATCAATAAAAGAGAAATTCAATGCTTTGATGCTTGGTAGTTTTTATAATTCAATGCTCAGATGTTTTGTTATCTGTTTCTGGCCTCCCAAGTATGTATTTATACTCTTCTCTTGATTTCAGACCGTTGTGGGATGTAATGTAGCCGTTGTGATATTAAATGAGGCACATTTAATACACTGTCAGAGTCTTCTCACATACATGACATAAATCTTACATATGTTACCTGACTTGATATTCATCACGCGTACGTGATAAGTACATACACGTACGTTGATTATAGCTAATCCCTAGTTCACGTACGTTAATAATTTCTGACGTACGTGACTTCTATGTCTGAACCATCCAGTAGCTTCTGTTTTCAGTATGGAGCATCTCAAGTACTTGAAATTTCATCTCACGTACTTTGGTTCAATGTGACGCACGTGAATTTTTAAGCTTGCGTACGTGAACGATCAACACTTGATCGTTGATTCATCTGTTTGTCTCGATCCACGTGAAATTCAAACAAACATCCTCTGAACTGCAATCTTCGTCTTGTCTTATATGTTTGACGTATGTGACTTCTAATTCACACGTACGTGTGGCTTCATGCCTTCAGTTGATTCAAGACTTCAATTTTCTCTCTTTAATTCTGATCATACTTCACGTACTTTGGATACCTCTCACGTACGTGTTATTGTCTGACGTACGTGAACATTTTTTAACGTACATGTGATCACTTTTTTTAACTTCCAGTAGCTTCTGTTTCAGCTCACGGTCGAACTCACGTATTTGAGGCTTCACTAACGTACGTGTGACATTCACACACGTACGTGACTTTGGTTTGATGTACATGAATCTTGCTTCAGATCAAATTCTGTAGTTTTTTCATCATCAAAACTTTAGAGAAATCTCAATGTTGACCACCCTTGGTCCAACACATTGTAACATCAACATGTCTTGCATCCAACTCTGATGCTTCAGCCTCAAATGTTGCACAATGTAATGTACCTTGTGTGTATACAGCGTGACTTGTGTTTCTATCTAGAATGTTCACCTGGAAATTTTATTCGTACAACGTGACTTGTGTCCATTTGTAACATGCATTGATCATGCCTTAATGTGCGTTGCATATGGCACTTGATTATACAACGTGCGTTGTCGATCTCTAGAGATATGTCATTTGATTCTTTCACGTGATTGCGTCAGGTGTCAGAGAATATTCAAATTTGAATCCCAATGCGCCGACTTGTCAAAAACTAACATCACCTTATATAACGTGACTTGTATCTGTGTGCAACGTGCGTTGAGGAAATATTTCAAAGGTGGCTCCTTTACTCACAACGTGACTTCAAGCATAGTGTAATGTTTATTTCCATTGCTCTTAAGTCGACTTCAAGTCTGATGCTCATTCTCGTCAACGTAACTTGTATAGTCTGCAACGTGACTTGTACAAAAGCGAATTTCATGTCGAGAGCACCTCATCCACATAACGTGACTTGTACGTTCTTCAACGTAACTTATAGATAAGTGCAACTTATGCTGAGAGCACCTTATTCACATAACGTGACTTGTGCTTCATGCAACACGACTTGTAGTTTTCAGATGCCTACTGCCTCCTTAGTTCAACTCAATAACGCGAATTGTACCTCAGCTGGAAAATCCAAATATGATTAACGTGACTTGTATCATGTGGAACGTGCGTTGATCATGCTGCAATGTGCTTATCATTGGCTGCAATGTGCATTGCTTAACTTTTTCACATGTTTTACTAAAATCATCAAAACTGAGAGTCAACATGTTAGTCTTTAACATGATACCAAAAATTTTGAATACATATTATATCAGAGCTATATAAATATCATAGCAATCAAAATTCAAAAAACTCTGCACAATTTCTCCCCCCTTTTTTTAAAAGTAAAAAAGATAAAATATTGGAACAAGAAATAAATTAGAGTATAAAGGAGTCACAACACAAATCTGAATAACGATTTGAATCATAATCAATTGCATACACCGTGAAATCATATGTATGAAAAAATATGGATCCTATACTATAAATATCACTATGATGCATTTGAAGGTTTTGGATCTGAAATAGATTCTTCTGCTTTCTCTGGTTCTGCCAACACATCTAGAACAAGGTCTATCCCCATCTGATAAGTTATCCTTTGACACATTCCATCTATACGTTCTCTTATACCTTTTCTCATTAGAAGAACGTCTACAAAAATGTCTTTCGATACCTTTTCATCATTAGAAATTTCAACAATTTTAGGAGAGTTCTTCATGCTATTAAGAATAGCCTGCTCCTTGGCCAACAATTACTGAACTGGAATTCTATCTTGTTCAAGATCATCTGGAGTGATTTCAGGTTTTGGTTCTGGTTAAGGTGGAGGATCAACGCTAGGAAATTCTGGTTCTAAATTAGTTGATTCACTGGATTCACTTTCATAATCAGAATTGTTGGTTTCTTAAAGCCTTGTTTTCGTAGATATTTCATGAAATCTTCCCTCATTTTCTTTATTCTTTCCAAATCATGATAAGCTTTTGACAATCAAGAGGATGAGGAAGTTCCAGCTTTATCCTCTTCGGACTTTTGTTCAGTTGGGTCATTAACTGGAACCTTAGTATCAGTTATTGGTTCCTCAACTAGAACCTACTCTTCATGCTGTTGTTCCTCAACTGGAACATGCTCTTCCTCTGCATGTTGTACTTCCTCAGCCATGATTTTTGTTTTACCCATCTAATCTACCTCAGTTTGTGCTTCTGCCACAACTGAATCTACTGGTTCATTCACTACTCTATCAGCATTATCCTCGATGATTTTTGTAGCAACACTCGTAATAAATTCTTCAACCAACTCATTAATTCGTTGAGATACTACACTTAGTGGATCAGGCTCTGCATTTAGATCCATTGGGTCATTTACTGGTTCGTCAACTGATGCAACTTCATCTGGTTCTTCATTGATATCAATGCCACCAGTAGGAACATCACCATTTGATGGAGAACTATGAGGATTTGGAAGGGGTTATTGCCACTGTTGAAGGGCTTAGAGGAGGATGTTAATTTCTCAAATGTCGAATTTCTCAATATTTTATAAAACACAACAGTAGCTTAATCCAAAACACAATCACACAAACTAAAAATAAAGAGAGTAAGAGATAAAAAACAAAGCCCCTATGTATAATGGTTCGGTCCTCCTTGACCTATGTCCATTCCTCTAGCTCGCTAGAGAATTTGAATCCACTAAATCTTCCTCACTTTACAATCTCTTATTTTTCAGGCTCGGAAGAAACTTTCTCCACACTTGTTTTCAAGCCAAAACAAGAAAATCAACACTAGTTTCTTAGGCTCACTAGTAACCACTATTGTTTTTCAAGGCTTTAACAAGTAAACATATGCCACCCTCAAACTTTAGCATCGAAGCTTGATAACAAGTGGATTCCCAAAGTTATAATTAGTATCTCACACCAACCCAATAACTAAAATGCAAATCAAAACTCAGTTGGTACAAGAAATGAGTAGAACAAAAATAAGGAGTAACTTGAGAAGTAAAGCAACAAACATTGGACATTCTCTTAATAATGTTCGTTACTTTCTCTCTCTTTAGAAAGGACTATTTATAGGCATACTCCAAAAAATAGTTGTTGCAATTTCCAATGTAGCCATTGAGAGAGAATAACAAAGTGTTGAATTTAATGATGTCGGCTCTTGTTACATTCTTACTATATGTATGGTAATGTTTGACCTACGACTACAGACTTGAGGTAAGTTCACTTATCGCCTATAGCAAATGGACCTATGAGTATCGAGTATTGTATCCCACAGAGACTACGATTATTAGCTACTCACTTTTACTCTATTATCTAACCGACAATATTGATAGGAATGAATTGAAATGAAATTAAAGCAAATGACAAACCAAAGACAAAAACAACGCAAGAGAGTCAAATTGGACGATCAATGTAAATGTAGCACCTAGATGTTGAATCCCCTTAGAACAATATAAGTTAAGGTAATGTGTCATTCAAGCATTTATTGAAGTATTTGGACCGTGGAAGTTCCTATGGTACTTTAATCACCCTCTCGAGTCGGTTAACTTTGAACACTAAGTTGATTAATCAGAATCTCTTACTAATTAAAACCTCTAGCGTCGTATTACCTTTTACAAACTCCTATATTAAGTTTGACCTTAATCCGAAAGATTTATGTCTACCTATCTTTAGGTTTGCATGCAACTCCTTTCATCTTTGAGTGATCTATCACACGAAGAACCTCTCGATTGCTTGTTGAGTTCAGATTTGATGATGATGAATGCAAAACATCCATGAAGAGGTGCAAAGTTGTGGACTTGTTTATATCTGGCTACAAAGCACTTAAAAGGGGATACAAGTCATGCAGACTAGGTGTTATACACGTAGAAGAGGATACAGTGCGCATAGATCATCAATTCAAGAAGACAGTTAGCATCAGACATTGATCTATGCACACAAATGTATGTGCAATTCATGTTATATTATGCAATATCTGATTTGGTTGCACAAGCATACAAGTCACGTTGCAAAGGATGCAAGTCACGTAGACGTGGTCCAGATGAGGACAAATCCAAGACGCTCATCGGGATTTGAATTTGAAGATTATCTGACACAGCTGGCATAATCACGTGAAGAATCAACGGACAAAATCGTCTACGCACGTAGGATAAGATGCAAGACACGTAGAAGGCTAATTGGCAAAACTTGCATATCCTAGATCGAAGATCAATGCCCGCAGTACATAGCATAACTCGCGTTAATGTATGATCAATGCACGTTGAAAGAGATACAAAGCACGTAGAGGAAAGTGCATTCAAGGTTGTGGCTACCAGAGTTCTTGCAAGGTATGTAGATGGGTTATCAAGTCACGCAGAACTCAATGGGACAAAGTACAATGCACGTAGAAGAAGATATAATGCACGTTGTACAAGGTGACGTCATTTAAAACAAAACGTTTCATTCTCTCACAATGGCTACTTTGAGGTTCCAACGACTGTATCTTCAAGAGTGGCTATAAATAGACGTCCCTGGGCAGAAGAGAAGTGAGAGAGACTTTGCTAAGACTTGTTGTTTGTTTTATCTGTCTTCTCTACCTTTCTAACCCATTTGAGCTATAAACTTGCAAATGTATTTCTGTATTTGGGCTTAATGTTAAATCTGTGTTTTGGGAACACAATTTGTAACAATCAAAGTATTTGATTGATGGTAGATAGGTTTTCTTGTTAAGACTTAGAAGAGTGGTTTCTAGTGAGCCTTAGAAAACTAGAGTTCGGTTTGCTTGTTGATCCCGTAAAAATAAGTGGTTCAGTTTTCTAGTTGAACCCGTAAAAACTAGAGGTCATGTTTGCTAGTTGAGCCAACAAAAACTAGTGGTTAAGGTTTTCTAGTTGAGCCCGCAAAAACTAGGAAATCAGATTTCTTGTTGAGCCCAAAAAAACAAGGTGTAACGGTTTTCTTATTGATCCCGCAAAAATAAGGTGTAACGGTTTCCCTCCACCCCCAAGTGAGGAGATAATGAAAAGCCTAAGTGAAACTTAGGTAGTGGCTGTAGGCATAGTTGGTCGAACCACTATAAATCTGGTTATGTTCTCCCTCTCCCTCAAGTCATTTACTTTGCTTTGAATTTGGTTAATATCGTTGTGTGTGGATTGGATCTTTGGTTTTAAGTTAATTTCGCATTTAACTTTGATTTTAGTTTGAAAAGAACTTTGTTATTTGTTTAGTTTGCAAAAAATTTTCAACAAAGTTTTTAACTTGCTAAAAATCTAATTTACCCCCTCTTGGATTATCATTCCATTGTCCCCTACTGGGATTTATAATTGGTGTCAAAGCTTATGCTCTTGATAATTTCTAGTTTAACAACCAAAGAGTTAAAGGTCATGATGGTAACCTTGAATGTTTTTCTCATTTTTTTGACATATTGCTCATATATTGGTTTGATGTGTTAAATGTTTATATGAATGGATTGCAATATGTTCATTTTATGTGAATGCATGCGTTGAGTTTTTGTTTTTCAAAAGGGGAGATATTCTTCGAAAACTGTTGTACATATTTTGAAACATAAAGGGGGAGTTTTAATTTCAAAATCATTTATTTGACAAATGCATTTCCTTAGGGTGAACTATATTTGTGATTATTGATTCCTTTCATTGACTAGGGGAGAATGTTGATTTTACAGTCTTTTTGATGATACAAAAATGGGGAGAAATGTTACATGAATTTGCATGTTATTTTTTCAATTGGTATAATCTTTGTTTTGAACATCATGAATATAATTGTGTTGGACTAACCAAGTGACAAGGAGTGAAATTCTTGATCAATTTGTTTGCTATTGATGAATAGGTGTTCAAATTCATGAATGTTTTGTCATCATAAAAAAGGGAGAGATTATTGAGTTCAGTTTTGATGATGATGAATGCAAAACATCCATGAAAAGGTGCAAAGTTGAGGACTTGTTTATATCTGGTTACAAAGCACTTAAAAGGGGATACAAGTCACATAGACCAGGTGTTATGCTCGTAGAAGAGGATACAGTGCGCGTAGATCATCAATTCAAGAAGTTAGTTAGCATTATATATTGATCTATGCACACAAACGTATGTGCAATTCATGTTATATGATGCAACATCTGATTTGGTTGCACAAGCATACAAGTCATGTTGCAAAGGATGTAAGTCACGTAAACATGGTCCAGATGAGGACAAATCCAAGACGCTCATCGGGATTTGAATTTGAAGATTATCTGACATAGCTGGCATAGTCACGTGAAGAATCAATGGACAAAATCGTCTACGCACGTAGTACAAGATGCAAGGCACGTAGAAGGCTACTTAGCAAATCTTGCATATCTTGGGTCGAAGATCAATGCGCGCAGTAAATAGCACAACTCGCATTGATGTATAATTAATGCATGTTGAAAGAGATACAAAGCATGTAGAGGAAAGTGCATTCAAGGCTGTGGCTACCAGATCTGATGTCACCCACGTCTATGTGCGTAATATCCCGCCCGCTCCAATTGGATTTTTGTAGCATATCGTTTGTTTCCGTAGTGATTTGCAGTTTTTGGAGATGATTCTCTCACCATTCTATCATGTTTGGGTGTTTAGTTGATCCTGGGAATGATGGAAATTATGATTCTAAGTTGGAAATGCCTTGGAAGAGAGATTTTGTGCACGTAGAGCATGCTAGAGGCTTACTACGTGCGTAGTAGGGCTCCTATGCGCGTTGATCATCATTTGGGTTTGAAGCATGGTCTGGAAAGTCGTCTACACGCATTGCATATTGTACTATGCATGTAAGACTAGTGCTACGTGCGTTGTGTGGGTATTTAGGCCATTTATTGGCAATTTTGAGTGGAACACCGCGTTTTGACCTTATGGGTTTATAAATAGCCCCACCCGACTCCTCTTCGGCTATAACTTCTCTCAACTACTGAAATTACTCGAAATTGATTTCTTTCCATCCTCCATTGCTTTTCATTGCTTCCACTTCAATTCTTATGGGAAGAACACTTCATTTTGTTCAAGATTTGTGCATTTAGGGTTTGTGGCCGAATTTGATGTAAGGGTCGAATTTGATACTTTCTGTTGGAATGAGTGTGTAGTGTTGGTTGTTGGAGGTCTGAAATGTAAGGATCTAACTTTGGTTTTGGAGATTTTTGAATTTGAACGAAATGGTCGGGTTTTGATGATTTCTTGGCTAAATCTGAAGTTGTTTTTGTTTTATCTTGATATATAATGATGATTTAAGGTTATTAAAACATATATTAGGCTCAAAATCATTAGATTTGATGTTGTTTAAAAATGGGCTAAGGTTTAGTTTGGGTTTGAGCCATTTTGGTCGATTCTATTGTTGTTTTGATGAATCTAAGGTCAGATTCGTGTTCAGGAGGTTGATTAGAGTCAATTTGCGTGATTGAAAATGATTTTCACAGGTTGAATCAAGAGTTGGATGATTTGGCGTAGTTTTCTGCCAAAAGGACCAAATCTGATGTGTTGCATATTCTTGACCAGATTTGTAATTTTGTTGGTCTATGGACTGTTTTGTAATTTTTGAGAGTTGGAGGATTAATTTGGGAATTCTGACTACTTGTAGGATTGTTTAGTAATTTGAGAATACTTTGGGGACAAAGTAATAATTTTTTGAAATCTTGGGGACTAAATGGTAATTTTATATAGATCGTGGGACCAAACTATAATTTCACATCGAGATTTAATTTTGAGAGATGAGTTTATATTCTCGGTCAAAATATATTTTCGATCGATGTTTGAGGTTTTGGTTTCTTCATTTGCATCTGCATATCACATTTTTTGCATTGCATGTGTCAGCATCCATGTGAGTGCAATGACATTTTCAGACACATAGGTTGTGTCTTCTGAAAGTCTATGTTTTTTGTGTGTGTCTGGCAATACTCTGAAATTGTAATAATTAATGGTTTTGTTAAGTAATAATCTGGCTTATGTGATTATTAATATTCAATCTTTCGTTTTTGATAACTAATATTTATATATGGTTTATATAATTTTTTTTTGCAAAAAAAATAACTTTGTTTGATATCGAATGTTTACATAAGGTACATAAATATTTTCTACAAAATAATTTATGCTCTGTGTGTTTGTCTGCTATATATATAAGGGCACATGTATTAAGTAGGGTAAACGTGATCTTTTGTATACCAATGAACAATCAAGGCCCATTTACCAGAGTTTGGTGGTAGCCATGTGTCTGGCCAGACACATGTATTCTGTTTGTGATTAGTGGTGGAGTCTATGACTATTATATAATTATATCTATGTTTCTGGTCCCATATCCATTTCTGTTTCTGATATATATATATATATATATATATATATATATATTCAGCATGTCTGATTGTCTGCTATTGTCTTTGGTTGCAAACGATTTCGAAATGAATTTCTGAAGTATTATTATGTATTTAGTGTATAGGTATATACACCTATATCTGCATGTGATATATTTGTAACAGTTTTCAAAACGGTTTATGTGAGGTCCCAGAGACGTCTGGAGTTTCGTTTCATCATTGAGTTTACTCACCCCTCTATAATACTTTGTATGTTTCGATAAACCTCTCTGTACCAATCCTACCGGTCCCGATTTGTTTTGTTCATTTTCGATTATAATCTTTGATATTTGAGGTGTTGATCTAGTGTTTGAGGATATTAATGATGGTATTTATGTAAGGTTGGGTGTTGTTAATGCTTGGGAAGGATTCGGGACAAGTTTCGAATCGAGAAACACTGAGTTAGTGGCGTGTGAAGCTACTCACGTACATAAGCATTGAGCCTAACGTACGTGAGTTGGAAAATGGACTCACGTACGTGAGCTGGGCTTTGATCTCAAGATTCACATACGTGAGGTCGAGTCTGATGCTTCTAGTTGTGATTTTTGACCCCAATAACATACGTGAGATTCTTGGTGATGTACGTGAGTGTCCCCTAACGTATGTGATATCCAGATTCACGTACACGAGCCTTGTTCAGACAGTTCAAAACTTCCAAACTTGGCCCATTCATCTGCCACTCTAATTTTTTCACTCTCTCTATTCCACTGCTTTCCCAACATTCCTAAACATCTATGGAGGTAAGATCATGCTTCAAATCCATTCTTTTCATCCATTTTAAGCATTTAATTTTAGAAATTCATTTTAGGCCGAATTGCTTAGGGTTTCAGATTTTGAGTGATTCTGCTGAGATGAATGTTATAGGCTGTTAGATTATGATTTTTAGAGGTTAGATAAACATAAATATTGCTTGAAATCGTGAGATTTGATAAGTTATTGTTTGGGCTAGGGTTTGGTTCAATTTTGGTCGAATTGATGTTGATTTTGAGTTGTTTTTGAGAAACCAATTATAGATTTGAGTTCCTGAGGTTGATTAGAGTCAATGCAGATGTTTGGATTCAATTTTTATCGATTGAATCGAAAGTTTGACTATTTGGGTAATTTGCCATTTAAGGACCCAACATGATATTTTGCATTTTAGGGACTACATTGAGATTTTGAATAGTTTGGGGAATAATTTGAATATTCTAAAATATTTGAGGACTGAAGAATGACTTTGAGGACTAAACCGTAATTTTTCAAGTCTCGGGGACTAAGGTTTAATTTTACACCGAGGTGTAATATTTGAGTTATTATGTTAGACTTTGGCCCGGAATAGATTTTTGGGATTTGTTTAAGTGTTTAGATTTACATATACATTTGTACACATTTCGGTACAACCACAATACCATGTTTGATTTGTTTTTGATATGTCTATCACAGCTCTGCTTGGTTTCCGGGGAGACCAATCATTCACCAGTAGACCGTGCTCAAGATTATTTGCCTGACGTCTAGGTGAGTGGATGACAGTTTTAGACACATAGATTGTGTCTTATAAAATTATATGTTTTTTTATGTATCTGGAATTGACATGTAATCTGAATAATTAAAGGATAGGAAATTATAAAAATTGGATATATGTGAAAACCTTTGTTGTGAAAACCTTGATGTTTTTTGAAATAAATATTATGTTTCAATATTTATTATCTGTGATAACTGTTTGTTAAGGATTTAAAGTATGCTTTGAAGGAAATGTTTTTTTTATTTAAAAATATTTTTTGAAATAAATGTTTTGATGTGAAACAAGTGAAGTTTTGTACTGAGTATTTGTTTTCGGAACCAAATGTAATTTGGCAACAAATATTTTGTCGAGACGTTTGGCATAATTTGGTGAATAACTTGTTTGTTCAATATGTTGCCTATTTGAATATTTTGAATATGTATTTCAAATGTTTTTGGCAAACATTTTGATTTGGGACACCCAGCTACGAAGTAACATAACTTTGGTACACCGATGTTGTACCATCTTCCTAAGTGGCTATACATTGTGCCTAAAGTGGCCTACACTCGCTTTTGTGGCTATACCATGGTGCCTAAGTAGCTAATCCTCGCATAAGTGGTTATTACCGAGCCTGGTTGACTCTACGTATATGATCATTGGTCCCGTTAAACTTTTGGTATTTCTCTCCGAAAATATTATGGTATTTCTCTCTGAGAACATTTTATTATCCTATATAGTGTGTATACTTATATACACTTATATCTGCATGTGATATTTTTGAACTGTTTTCAAAACAGTCTTTATGAGTCACGTATGAGGTGATCTGGAGTGTTATCCCTCACTGGGTTCTTACCCCCCTTTTTTTCCTTGTTTATTTTTACTTCATCTTTTAGAGGTTTTCATAGCTGTTGTTCGATCTTTCGTACTCAGTGAGGAACTCTTGTCAGCAGTGAGTGCCCTATTGTTCGAGCCAAGTTTTTTGTTATGTTAGTTGCTCCACACCGGGTAGTGGGTTATGACTTTGTATCTGATAAATATTGTTTAACGGTTTTCTTTAAATTAATTATTTAGTATTTGGAATTATAACTATGTTTTGATATTTGGGATATTATTTTTCTAAAAATTAATATCTATATAATGTTTTAATATGATTAATAAGCCGACTAATAATATAAATTTCAGTAGTTGTCTGATCTTTGAGGCTTGTGCGAGATGGACCAGGCTTCCACAAACGGTTCGCCTCGTACTCTGGTCATCGTCCAGAAACGAGGTCGTGACACCTTCCCTTTAACATTTTTCATGTTAATCAATGTTTGTTTTAGTGGATCCTTTTGACGTTCATTGTGGCTTTTTTGAGTGCCCTATTGTTCGGGGCCCAATATTCTATTATGGTAGATGTTTTACACCGATTAGTGGGTTATAGTTTTGTTTCTGATAATATTAGTTATCTGATCTTACTTATTACTATTTATTTCGTATTTCGATATTACGATTATTCATTTTATTATTCATTATATTATTTTGAAAACCCCCTTATTTGTTAAATGGTTTTAATATGGTTAATAAACCAGCCAATAATAAGAATTTTGGGTAGAATTTCTGGATTTCTGAGTTTTGTGGGAGATGGATCGTGCTTTCTTAGACGGTTCGTCTTATACACTGGTCATCGTTCGGGAATGAATAGTGAGAATGTGTGTAGATTATTCTACCACGTGCGTAACATATACTAACTAATATGTCATCGTTACTATTCCATGCGTATATATCAGTGTAAAACGTGACTCTTCTTTGTCTCGTGAGCCTTCTTCAGTTTGCATCGCAACCCATTTACGCTCTTAGAAAATACTTCCACGTGCATAGTGTGATGCAAGCTTTAGATCAGTGAGAGATACATCTCTACTACGTGCAGTATACTGAGTACAATACGCACAACATATATCTAAACCATTTTGTCTTCTGATTAAAACCACGTCTACGCGCATAACATAGTGTGCTACGCGCATTGCATCGGTTACACATACGTTGTATGCTCTTCAATGTGCACAATGTCCGTTTCTGGAAAACTCAAAATTACTCTGCTTGATTAACAAGCACAGATCATGGTGCTATGCGCTTAGATAATCCTTCAATGCGCTTAAAGGGTATGCAACGTGCATAGCTTAACTATTTTAAGTATTTTGTCTAAATCAGCAAAGCGTAGAAGGACTTCTCATGTTAACCAAAACTTGGTTCAACATAAAAGAGTTTGAAGGATCCTTTTTTACAAAAAATAAAACAAATGTTTAGAAAAACAAATTAAATACTATCACATAACGATTGTTTTTAATCTTGGTCTTAAATACTATCATAAAATTTTAAATAAATACGCAATCCACTCTTATCATTTTTTATAGGGTCAAATACATACACATGTGACCCATATTCATAAGTTACATATTCACACGACCCACTTTCAATATTTTAAGCAGAAATTTCATAATTACTAATGTGTGACTCCAACTTTATAAATTGAAAATTCCGGTGCATTGTATATTTGTTCAACAACAAACTAACAACAAAACAATAGAAAACCAACAACAAATCAACAACAAAACAACAGAACAAATAATATAAAATTAACAACAAACCAACAACATATCAACAGAATGTCGTGTATTTAAAAATACAGAACCATGAGTTTGAAAAAACCATTGTGAATCAGTGATTATGAGAAAGTGTATCTATATTAAACATACCATGTCTGTACATAAGAAATATTACAAATTAATATACGTGAATCGTGTAATTTTCTCATTTTTATATGTAATTCACTCTCATCTTCAGGAGCTAGATTTTTATTTCCCTAAAATTTCATTGGCTTCACACAGATAATGGACCCCAAATGGAGTAAGCGCAATACAAAGTGGTAATTACATGATACACTAACAAATGTTTGAAATATTTATTCCGTATGGACATGTTAGGATTATTACATATATACTTGTCCGTATGCGCATCACTTTTCAGATTCACGGACATGTTATTTATTCTGTACAGACGTGTTATTCCGTTATATTGTTTATATGTTGTTTCTTGTTTATATGGTTTGAATGTTGTTATATATTGATGATATCTTGTTTATATGTTCAAAACAATATATAAACAAATTTGTATTTTTATATGTTGTTGATTTATTATTGATATATTGTTTATATGTTATTTTCAACATATAAACAATATATAAACATTATATCAATAAGATATATGTTGTTGATTTGTCGTTTATATGTTGTTTATATTTAATAGATATCTTGTATATATGTTGTTTCCAATATATAAACAACATTCAAGTTTTAAAACAAGAAACAACATATATTTTTTTTAAAGTCAGAAAAAATGAAAAAAAATTAAACAAATTCTAAACAAGTTTTAAACAATTCTAAACTTGGGTCGTATAGAAAAACAACATATAAACAAGATATCAACAATATATAAATAACATTCAAGTTTTAAAATAAGAAGCAACATATAAACAAGTTTTAAACAAGTTAAAAAAATAATTAAACAAATTCTAAACAAGTTTTAAACAAGAAACAACATGTAAACAAGTTTTAAACAAAAAAAATATTTAAACAACATATAAATAACACATAAACAAGTTTATCAATAAATTTTGTTAAATATCCAATATTTGAAGAAAAAATTTAAATGTAATATTTTTAATTAGATTAACTACACTTTTTAATTTGGGTAAAAGTTATATAAATCATTCGATTCATGAGGGAGAGACTATGATGATTTATTTGAATAGTAGGAAATATGGATGCAAAAGTCTAAGAGGAGGACAAACATAAGAACAATGTGTTTTCAGCTGGCGCTGCACAGGACCATCCGCTTTATAATATGGGTTGGGCCCCTGTACTTACTAGCCTAGTGATATAACTTAAAAGCTAATTATGCCATATGTCACTGTTAAAATTGACATTTTGATAAAAAGTAACTATAATTTCAAAATTATTTAAATAGCACATTATTAAGTTCAAGTTTGAAGTATGCCATTTTTTTAATTTTGATTCTTAAAAATGTCAGATTTAGTCAAATAAAAGTTAATTTCTCACGATATTTTCTCAACTCTTTTTCTCTCTTCCTCTCTTCTCTTTTGTCTTCTCTTCTTCTCCACTAGATCTTGTTTTTCCTTCACCTTTGCCGCCTTCGTTGCTTCCTCATCTCATCTATCTTCTCTTTTCTGCATTCATCGCTCTCTCTTTCATTATCATCGGCGTCTTTCTCTCTGTTTGCTCTTTGCGATGGGATCTCCTTGATTTTGGAACGACGCCACTCTCTTTCAATTTGGAACCTCTAATCTGCTTCTTATTCAAAGCCTATATACACACCTCTAAATCGCTCCTATCCAACCTCAGATCTTATTTCCTGGTATGGTTCCTGATAAACGCTTATTTATACATGTTGTGGTGTTTGATTATATATTGTTTTAAATATAAATTGCGCGATTATCATATGTTTTGGTACTTTTATGGTTTGAATTATGTTTTGTATGTTGATGATGAATTGATGAAATGGAGCAAGAATGAGGATGAATGGAGCAAGAATGACGTGTTTCTCACCTTTTGAGTGAAGACATAGCCACGCTTGTGAAGACATGGACAAAGGCCTAAAGACACGGGTCAAAACCCGTGTCCGTGTCCTTCTAAAATCAGCAATTTTTTTCCATTTATTGAAGACACAAGCTAGAGATGAAAGACACGGCCGTGTCATAGGCCGTGTCTTAGCCGAATTTGTTATTTCGAGCCTTTAAAGTGTGTTTCAAACGACCTAATTAGGGATCCAACTTGGAGACACAAAATACACCTAGTTTGGGGTCAGAAAATGTGGGAAGTCAAGGAAAACTCATCTTGCATCAAGATCGAAGGAATTACGCGAAGGATTGAAGGATTCGTCATGGGTTCTTCTTCTCTTTCTAGATTCTCTTTGTATCTTGTTGTTACTCTCTCAATTACTTTGAACTAAATTCTCTATGCATCTAGATATGATGAACCCTAGATTGACTATGTGATTGTTGGATTTTGTTATTCATTCAGTTTATTTTGGAATTGAGACTCAATTATGATTTATATTGTCAATTGTTGAATTGATTGTTGCTAGCC
This sequence comes from Flueggea neowawraea, assembly GCA_948243855.1. Lineage (NCBI taxonomy): Eukaryota > Viridiplantae > Streptophyta > Magnoliopsida > Malpighiales > Phyllanthaceae > Flueggea > Flueggea neowawraea. Next base: position 15,706 of record CAODLS010391098.1, read on the forward strand.
TTTCGATTCTAA
>CAODLS010391187.1:0-13414 GCA_948243855.1 Flueggea neowawraea
AGCCGTACACAACATGGGACATCTATTGTCTCAAATTAGTAAATAAAATATTTAAAATGAATAACATCATACCAGAGAGACAAAAGCCATACAACCAAAAACTAGTGCAAGGGAACGAAGAAGCCGCTTTCCCATTCGTAATGCCCTCCCATTGTCTTCCCCATCTTCCTGAATCAATATAATCTGAAATGAACATATTGTCCCCCAAAATACATTTTAACAGTTGCCTGTTCTTAGGCCTTTCACATATCATGCCCCTCAAGACTGATATTTAAAGGCAGTATTTCATGTTTCACGCACCGTATATGTTGGTGATGCAGGAGCTTCAAAGGACTTCAACTTCTCAAAAATTCGATAAACAAATGCAAAAGTCAAAAATTGCAAGGGTTTATACTCAGCATTGCGTTTGATAACAATCCAAGCAGTCTGCAAAATAACAGAAGGATTAAAAATAAAATAACATGCATGACAGAAGAAATGCTGTTATTAGGATATAATTATCCAGAAGCCATATAGAAACTCAAGTTTTCAGAATATAGGAGCAAAACTCAACTCAGAAACATATTAAATCTCAAAACTAGCCAACTTATTTATGGCACAGTGAACAAGTATTGAAAGTAATGAAGGTTGCTTAGCTCATAGAAAATCCAATAACTGAGCATCGAAGGTTGAAGGGAACCAGCAAAGTCAAACATACTCTATAATACTAAGATTGGTTTGTGCACAATCCAAGGTTTCTGTTTCAATAAGTATAAATGCCCAAACAAATGTCAGCCAAGAATCCGCAACCATGTGCACATGAAATGCGCTTCCACAGAAGCAAGGATCCCTTATTTTTTGTCATGTATTTGTCAAAAAGAAAAATTTAGCACCTACAAATGCAGCTGAGATTGCCAAGTTGATTCGCATGTCATTTACACTGGACTTGGCAAACCTGAAAACAAGAAACATAAGAATGTAAGGGAAAATATTGAGAGAAGGAGATATTGTAGAATGAGCCATCAAATTAAGATTAAAGAAAAATCATTCTCTAAAGAAAACTTAATAGACAGAAAATTATTCTCTAGAAAACTTGTTATATGACAACAAACTGGAAGGCCATACGTGGAAGAAGAAAGAGAAATGTTTAAAAGTAAATTGAATGAAGTAAGCTCACCCTCTCTATCTCCATAGACAGCAAAGTTCATACATCTCTCCAACAGGGAAAATAATTTTTTAGGCTACTAGCTTTTTCTTTTTATTTTTACACTGGATGAAAATATCTTTCCACAAGATTTAATCTGAACATCAAAGCAGAAAAACCAAACCAAAGGTAAAGCTGCTTGGAATAGTGTCTTCTCTTTACAAAGGAAAAGTCCTTTCAGTGGTCTAACCCTTACCACATGGATAAACCACACTGGTCATTCAATTTGGGATCCATTAAAAACTTCTTAGGGAAGCCTTTTGGCACCAAAGTTGAGATAAATATCAGGAAGGGTATTGAATTTGAGTATTGGGGGTAGTAGTACTTACAGTTTTAAAAATAATGCTATATGCAAATCAACAATTCTAACAATGCACAGTTTAAAATCTTTCTACAAACTCCACATGGGAACAAAATAAAACCTTGGTCCCCATGGAACAATTGGCTGCTTATCAGCGTACTTGATGTCCTTTGAAACCTGCATTTCACAATTACATACTAGTATGTTCAAGAGAAGGCTGACACAAACTTTACAAGGCAACATCAACCTAAGCATCTTTCATTTTGAAGGAATATACTTAAATGAGAAATTGGGTTTAAACAGAGAAAGAAAAGGGTGAAATACTTCATTATAGATTGTACCTTAAATGAACTGAATGCCACACCTTGCTTCCGATTTGCCAATTGAGCCATGATCAGCATGTCATATGCTTTCTCCAACTGGAAATAATACATAAATATATTAAAGACAACGGGCAGGCTAAGTTTTGGAAAAAAAAGCAAGAAGGTTTAATTTACCTGCAAAACAGTAGCATCATCCCCAGCCCTCTCAGCTTCCTTGCGCTTTTTAGCATACACTTGCTTTGCCTTGTCAAAACCCTCGATAGGGTTCACGCCAAGTACCTAAACTTAACGAATAAAATCCCAAGAACGAAAAATAAAATCACAAACCTAAGAATATTAATGCACACAATAAGCGAAACATGAATAAAAGTTATAACTTGAAAGCGCAGACCAAGAATTATACAACACCAAACCTCGTAAGGTTTCAAGTCACCATTAGGACTAGAACTTCCAACTCCAGAAGCAGCTGCACGTATCAAAATCTTCCTACATGGAACCGTCCTACAAAACCTGACATAAACCCTAATTACAGTCTAATCAAACACCAACCCACTATCTAATAACAATGCCGCCCCACCCCTATTTTCTCCAATACCAAAAATGTACACAAAAGCCGAACTGGGCTTCAGAAAAAAAATGCCTCTTTAACATAGAATTCTGTTTAAAAAAAGCATTTCCCCTTTTTCAGAAAAATTATCTTCTGCTAAATTCTAAGTAGGTCTCTAAACTCTCTATTTTGATGTCAACTAATATGGAAGTTGAAGAAAATAGAGGAAACAGGGAATAATAACACTACCTGTGTAAATTAACGGCGTTTGAAAGGTTTCCAAAACGGCTATGGCCTCCAGCTGCCTTTACCAGGTTCGATTTATGGAAAGATACATCGCAGCGAAGAGAAACGACATGGTCTAAACTAGCCAACATGTTGCAGAAGAGGAGAATAGTTGAGCGGCAGTTGCAGAGAGAAACTGAGGATGAAGAAGCAAAAGACCCGGTTGGCTTGGGCGTGGTACAAATAAAATAGAGTCAATTCTGCTATGGTCCTGTGATTTAGACCACTCATTAATTCAGTACCTGTCATTTAGAAAGCTACAATTCAATCTCTGACTCAGTAGCAACATTACTTACTCGAGCATGTCCCAACACTACTCCATATAATATATTATTATTTTATTTTATTTTTCATTTCAATTTATTTCAAAATTTGAATTCGATCTTTTTTTACTCATATTAATTTTTTATTAGTAAAACTTCAAAAAAATAATGGAGTTCAATAATGACTCCATCTATGTATGAAGGAACTATTGAACTCCATTGATTTCTATTAAATTTTATTAATAAAACATTGAATTAAAAATTTGACTAATGAGTGTGAATAATTAAGTTATTAAAGTTGAGTTTAAATTTTGAATCAAGTTACTTAGATAAAATATAACATATTGTGGAGGATTATATGAAGTAGTATTAGACATGCTTTTAGAACACACACCATAACCTCTTTAAATCACTCTTTTCTCTTAAATAAGGAGCCAAATCTCACCTTTCCATCTCCATTAGCCTCCTATTAGTTTTCTCTCTCCTCAAGTTGGCTAAAAAAAGCTAAAGCTATTCTTTACCAGTGTCGAGCAAAAATTAGCTCCTAGTAATTTTTTTAAATTTTTTGTCCTTTCTTTCTTTACATCATATATGGTGTCTATTAATGTCAATTGCCGCGAAAATGTTATAACTTATTTAATAAAAAAATAATTTAGAGAATATTGTTGGAGAGTGCATAAATTTCAAGATAAACTAGAATAAAGAGATAACTTATTTATAGATAATAAAAAGAATGATAAGGAGACTGTTAGAAATGCTTAAAACTATCAGAGCATCTCTAACAATGTTCCCTATTAAAATATTAAGTATTATATTTTGTTTACTTTTCCATTTTGAATTACATTGAAATTTGAACTCATTTTACTAATTCAATTTTTATCTATTTTTATTTAATTTGTTAATAAAGTATTGAAAATGAGTTGAACAAGTAGATTTAAAAGTTCAAGCTTCCAAGTATTTTAAAATGAAAAAGTGAAGAAAACATAATATATTTAAGAATATAATAGGGAGAATTGTTAGAGATGCTCTTAACAGAAATAACCAATGAGTAATCTATCTTTTTAACAACAATGCCCACATACTCCATCTCTTTCACCTCTCAGTCTCTTTCATCTATACACACTCGCTTTCCTCAGCATTTTTCTCAAGAACTCAAAACTTGAAATCCTAACACTTTAACATCATCAAAAAATCAAATAAAAAAACATAAATATATACTCTCTTCCCTTCCCCAATGCATTTCAAAAACTCATCCAAAAATTGCATCCACTATAGTCCCTAACTCCTATATTCAAATGTAGCCCATTTATCGACCACCACAAAATTAAATGGAACTCACGTTAAATGGAGATAAGAGGGATGAGAAGACAAGTTGAGAGAGGAAAATTGAGGGGATATTGGAAACATTGACAGTCTTGTTAAGTAGGCAAGAAGTGCACTATAAGATAGTTCAAACTTAGCAAATTGGAAAAAGTAACCATAATTAGATGGAAACAAGACGAAGTATACAAATAGAAGAAATTAATTTTTTAATTTCAAGTATGGTAGTCATATATGGCTAAATTTAATGACGTGACATCAATTTTCTTTAACGTTAAAAAATGGCGAAATCCATGTTGGTTTCCGAATTTTGGTGTATTATCCATCCTGGTCACTATTAGTTTTAAAATAGTTGTTTTGGCCCTTCCGTCTGTCACCGTTAGTCAAATATAACCGGTCACATCAGATTTTCTGACGTGACACATATGACCTACTAATTTTAAGTATTTAATGACAAAAATACTCTTACATTGCTCTCTGTTTTCTCTCTCTCTCATCATCATCTCTCTCTCTTTCTCTCTCTAATCAGCAAAAACCATTGTCTCTCTCTCATCATTTCTCTCTCTCTCTCTCTCTCTTTCTCTCTCGTGCTCTTTCTCTCATCAACTCTTCTCTCTCACATCATTAACCATAATAACATCCGCCACAACAACCCATAGTCACCATCAAACAAACAAGTCACCACCACCACCATTTGTCTATCAACCTAGTCATCACTAATGCAAAAATCCATTTAACTCAAACTAAAATTCATTCAATTTTCAACAAATTCAAAACAATACCTAAAATCTCACTGAATCAAAACACAAGGGAAAAAAAGGAAAAATAGTAGAGACACCAGGGGAAAAAAGGAAAAATAGTAGAGAAATCAACACAAAAACATAATTCTATTCAATTTTCTCTTTCTTCTCTCTCTAATTTCAAAATAAGAAGTTAAAAGTGGCATACTGTGAAATTTCCTCTACCTTAAAGCCTAACATGTGCATGTGAAAGCAAGTGAATCATCAAAACCTGAGGGCAAGCAGAGTGGAAAACAGATCCAAGCAAATGAGTCATCTTCTCTACAAAACAAACGAACCATAGAGACAACAAGCCAATTCCTCGAACAGTGAAGCCGTGGATCACTAGCTCGACATTGGTTGTAGTGATATAGGTTCTGAAAGGAAGAATTGGATCTGAAATGATGGTGGATTGAGCGAGGTGGAAAATGGTGGCGGCGACGGAGCAATCAACAAGAATTGAGGGAGGAAGAGAGAAAAACCTTGATAACACAGATCAGAGAGAGGCACTGTGACGTCGACCAATAAATAAAGAAGGGAGGAAGAGATAGCTTCACGATCTGTGGTTAGCAGCGGCAATGGCGGCGTATGAGACAAATAGAGGTTTGGGGTTGTGGTGTTGAGAAGGGAGAGAGACTGATGTGGTGATTGAGAGAGAGAGAGAGAGTGAAGAGCACGAAGAAGGTGGTGATTAAAGATGAAGAAAGAATGGATGGGTTCGAGTTGGGTGTTTAGGGTGGGTTAAGTTTTTGGTTTTGGTGGTGGTGGGTTTTGGGTTAATGAGAGAGGAAAGAACGAAGAAGGAATGGCTAGGTTGATATTGGGTTCTAAATGGGTTTATTTGTTGTATTAGAGTAAGGTGGGTGGGTTTGTTTGGTTTTTGAAGAGTTATGTTGGGTTTAAGGTGTTTAGGTATGTTTGGTTTGATTCAGTTTAGTTTAGAGTGAAGAAATATATTTTTAATTTGAGTGTCAATTTGTTTTTTCACCTTTTTTGTTGATTAAAACTTATAGAGTTAAGAGTAAGAGACCGAACTAATTATTTTAAAATTAGTAGGGACCGGAATACACAATACATTAAAATTTAAAGACCACCATAGATTTCACCGTTTAAAATTGGTGTGATAGAGTTGCCATTAAAATTCATGCGTTGGCAAGTGGAAATGTGATAACTTTAAGAAGTTTGAGGGAGTAAAACGGCCGACAATTTTGAATAAGGGTGTAAAAGTTGGTTTCTTAATAATATGGGGAGTAACGAATCCAAGTAAAAAGGAAAGAGAATAAGCATTCGGAGTTCAGTCTATACTTGTTCCTCAATTGGTGGCTGTCTCATCCAAACAGTCCTTTCTCAGTCAATACTCTTCCTGCACCAATGGACTTCAACTCCTCCGCCACCAACCACCACTCTCCGTCCTGCTCTTCCTCCACCTCCTCCACCCCCCATCCTCCACCCACCACCACAGACCCAATGCAATCCTGGTGGGAGTCAATTTCCAAAGCTCGCTCTCGCATCCTCTCGCTTTCCTCTCTTCTCCCACCTTCCTCCTCCTTCTCCCTCTCCTCCCTCGCCGACTCCGACCGCCCCGCCTTCTCCTTCCTCTCCTCTCCCGAAGCTTACTCTCTTCTCTCCTCTTCTCTCTCCTCTCCCTCCTCCGGCTCCGGCTCCGATCCTCTCTGCCAATGGCTTTACGACACCTATCTCTCCTCCGACCCTCACCTCCGTGTCATCGTCCTCTCCTTTCTCCCTCTTATCGCCGGTCTCTACCTCTCTCGCATTCACTCCTCTGACTCTGCTTCAACTCCTTCTCTCTCCGGTTTTGAGGCTGTTCTCCTCGCAATTTACTCCTCTGAGGCCAAGGCGCGTGGCGGAAAGCCTGTGGTCGTTCAGATTCCCGATCTGTCACAGCCGTCACTCTATCATACACCCCGGACTAAACAGAGTTCCAATTCTAACGCTTTTGATAAGTCAAAGCCGTCCATTGGGGTTCTGTGGGCGCCGCTGGAGCCTCAGAGTGCTGTGAAGTCAACGAAGCGGCCAGTGATTGTGGGAGTTGCTTTGGACTGTTATTTCAAACAGATCTCGCAAATGCCGAGCTGGTCTAAGGTTGAATTGTGCGAGTTCGCGGCGGCGTGGGCGGGGCAAGATTGTTCTTGCAAGGATAAGTTTGATCAAAATGACGCCGTTGAGGAGAACGGAGGTGATGATCTCGAGGTTGAACACATGGCGGAGGAGATTGGGAGGATGGAAATAGTGAAAAGAGAGGAGAGTAAAGGAGTGAGAATACCGTTACCGTGGGAAATGTTGCAGCCATTACTGAGAATATTGGGGCATTGCTTGTTGGGACCGTTGAATTTGCAGGAGGTAAAGGATGCTGCTTCGGTGGCGGTTCGCCGGTTGTATGCCAGAGGCTCTCATGATTTGGCTCCGCAGGCCATTTTGGCTACTCGCAGTCTCATTCAGCTAGATAAAAGAGCTCGCGAGGCTGCAAAGTTAGCGTCTGCTGCTGATGCAAATTCTTCTTCCAATGCTAACACTCCTAGTAAAGCTAAGAAGCCTGAAATTCTTTTGGTTTCTAAGTGAGTTGGTTGTTGCAGTTTTTGGTTCCTTTGGCAGGTAACTATTTCTAGCTTGTTATTTACATAATCGTTGCTTTGTTTTGAATGAATTAGCTCCATATGTTAGTGCATAGTTGAGTCCATTGAAGTAGTAGGAGTTTGGTTTCCTCTGAATTCTTGAAGGATTTTGCTTGGACATTGTTTGTGGATTTTGCTTTTTCATTGGTTCTGTGTGCCAATTTGTTGGATTGGTATATTTTCGATTGAGTATTAGCTTATCAGCCGATATTCTCATGTGTATAAGTTGTATGTCAAAATAACATAGTCAACATCATTGTTAAAACTTTGGACTAATGCATAATTTACCCCCCAAACTTGTATGTTTTTAATTCTGTTACCATGAACTTTTTGAGCATTTAATTTATCCCTGAACTTATTAAAATTGTTTCAATTAAGGGTTTTTTCATTGTATTTTAACTTCAGAATCATCCAGTTTACCTAATAATAAAAAGAAACTTTGTAATAAACTTGTAATGAACTAAAAAAAATTGGTGAATTGCCTAGTTTAATTACGTTTAGGGGGTAATTGATACTGTTTAAATAAGTTCAGGGGGAAGTTGGAACAGTTTAACAAATTTAGGGGTTAAGTAGAACACTTGTTTAGGGCGACAGAATAAAAAAAGTGCAATTTTGGGGGTAAATTATGTATTAGTCCTAAAACTTTGCTTCTCTTTATTTTATCTTATTCTGTGAGCTTGACTGTTACTGAGATGATCTCTATGGTATCTGGTTGTTTGTAGATCACATATCGAAACCATTCAGAACATCTAAAAGTTTCATTTGTAATTGGCTTTCCTACTATGGCTCATCTATATCTTGCTAGTTATCTTTTCTTGCTCATATTTCTTTCTTTTCTTGCTCATATTTCTTTCCTAGATTGTAGGAACATATAAGTTTAATATTATGTTTTTTTTGGAACCCATCCTAACAAAATTCAAATAATATATTACCTCTTCTAGGCCAAGCTTAATATGCATGGTAAAAATTTTCATTCTATTTGTATGTCAAGTATGGGCAATATGGTAATTAATTTTTTTTCGCACTTAGCAAGTTAATCCCTGGCTGCCTGGCATCAGTTACGAAAGAAATTTAAGAGATAATTATAACTTTCTTTAAATCATTCTCGGTGACTTTAAATTACACCTCTTCTCTTTCTTATATCCTAACTGTTGTCAATTCCACCATGGCATACATCAAATTTCTCCCCTTAATGAAAAGTCCTTACTATCAAACCACAAGCAGCACCATCACTTGCACTATACATGCCGTTTTCATCACCAGCCTCTTCTTCCACTGATGTAACTAATAACCGCCAACTATTTTGCCAACATCACCACTGGTACTACTACCCCCCTCTCCCAGCCAAAACAACCCGCTTTGTTGTCCTAGTCTTAAAAAGCCATTGTCTTTGTTGCTACCGTTGCTGTCCTCTCCTCTCTCTCTCTCTCTCTCTCTGTCTCTCTCTCGTACACAAAAGAAAATGTAGATTATGAGATACATTCACTCTCTCCCTTTCCATTGATCTTTAATTACACACACCAAACACACTAATTGACAAAGCAAATAGGTATCAAGATTTTTACCACAGTCTTGTGGGTTTGTTTTTTGTATAATTGATAATGGGTTTGGGTTTAAGTGGTGGATTGATGGTTGAGCTTATTGTTATGATTTCGATTTATTTTCAACAAAGATTAACATTTAAGATTCTAACAGTATACTGTACTTCTTTCCTTTACGAAAATTATGTACAAGTGCTATCTGTAGTAAGGATCCACCTTAGCTAACTTTCCCTAATACTTTGGTAACTGATTGGACCTCATAACAAGGAGCAATAGAAAATTCAGCAAGGAGCAATAGAAATTTCAGGTGGCATGGTTAGGCACTCATAGAATTGTTTTGGTTTTCAAAGCTGTCATCCCTTTATACATTGGTATATTTGTGTCATTCACTCTCAAAAGCTTTCCATGGGTATACTTCAAGTTTGTCATACTTTTGATCATTTTCTCCCATGATTACCTGTTCTGAATCCAACTCGTGCTGTAATTTCACTTGTATCATTGTCTCATTTGCTTTTCGAATGTAAATTATATATTCTATGCTTTGCTTTATTTTGGTTTGACCTTGATGGCTTTCGGGCTCCCTTCCTACTTATTTCTCAGCCATATGCCATTACTAATCATTTCCAGGACAATAAAGATGAATTGCAGAGGCTAAGATGCAATTTAGGTTTTGCTGGTTAAATTTGTGGTTCGTAATTACTTCAATTAGTTTTCTTCGTTCTTTTCTCTCTCTCTCTCTTCTGTTTGATACATAGTACATTTAGCTATTAGATAATCCTGATGTGGTATGTGCCTTAAACTCTTGCTATGAAGCGTCACAAAAATCAATGCTTTGATATTACCAGCTTAATTTTATTTAATAATTAGGTAAAGAACCAGGTACTTTGGAATTTCTAAGAGATTATGCTTTTGGAGTGAAAATATTACACCCTCTTTTAGTAATAATATTTTCGCTGAACTTACTTGAAGTGATCATTATACTTGGCAATCCATATTATTTATATTCCTAATCCAATTACAACTGTGGCATGAGTAGCCACAAATGGGTACCTATCTCTCCTATTACTTTCTGTTTAGTTTCTGAATTGTAATGTAGAGAGACAGCCAATGGCCCGTAATTGTTATACTGTGTGAATGAGTAGCTGCATTTTATTGGATTCGCTGTACTGATCTAGGAAATTTGTCTTTCTCTCTTTTTCTGGCTTATTAATTTGCTGATGCCAAGTGTGCTGCACTTCATATGTAAGTTTCTTCCTTGCAGTTTTCTTGGCTACACGCCGGCGAGTTGTTCAATCTGCAGCATTAATGTGAATGGTCATTTACACTCTCGTCTGACTTCCCAGTTGCCGATTGGAGAAAGTCCTTTCATATAAATTCTGTTGTATACCAGCATAAAGCAAGAAGCGCTTATGACCGCGTTTCCCCACCACCCCCACCCCCCGCCCCTTTTCGATTTGAGGGTTGGAGGCTGGAGGTATGGCCACTTGAGAAGAAAGACATTCAAGATTGTTAGGTGTATATAGTCCACATATTTTGTCTGTAAAAGCCTTGTGAGCTTAAAATTACATTAATATGTGCCTAAAGATTGTTTTGGTCAATCAATGAGTAGAAGTTGTGTTCAATCATTTGATACTATGCAAGGTTGAAGTAGCCTGTTTATTTGAATGTCACCAATATTTTACTTTGTAGATGAATGGTCATTTTTTCGTTTTTTCAGTTTCATATTTTGTTCTAGAGCTATTTATCCTTGAGGTTCAATGAAATTAGTAATTTGGCACTCTATCCAGAATTCTATTGGTCTTTTCTTTCTTTCTTTTTGTTTTTACCCACGTCGAACTAGAATTTTGTTGACTTTCACATACCAGAGAAGAGGCAGGGCAAGAGTTGCCGAAAATTGTGTCATCCAAACAAAGCAAAAAACATAGCTTGTGTGATGGATTTCTACGTCGAATAGGTGAAGAATGGAAGGTAGGCGTCAGACTTACAAATGTGGGCAATGCTTATTCGAAGAAGTTTTTAACAAGACAGAGCAACTAGAAATGGCAATGGGTCGAGAGTAGCACCCATATCCATACCAACTCAATTAAATCGGATAAAACCTAGTCAACTCGGACTAAGTTTGAGGGGATTTTATCTAGTCGGATTAAATTATCATCCCTAATTGCGACCTGACCTGATTAGATAATCAATGTTCGTAAATGTTAATATGGCGGATTGGGCGCTGCACATAAAGTGGCATAGGCAAAAGAAAGCCCCTTTGACGAGACTGCACATTTATTATCCATGGTTGCCCAGTTTAATTCTGCAAAAAGGAGAAACGGGTGAAAATCATAGATAGTCAATAAATTGTCACGACACTAGTAACTTATTTCACTTGAAATGGACACCATCAAAAATCAATGTTACAAGAACATGATATAACTTATTTTGACACAGCAAAACACACAAAAAGAGCAATAAAAAGAGAACTAGTAAGAGTTTGGTGGGAATCCATTGACTGTAAATCCACCATCAACGCAAATAACTTGACCAGTTATGTATGCAGCTGCTGGGAAACAAAGAAATGCAACTAGTGCTGATACTTCACTCATCTCTCCTGCTCTCTTCATTGCTGATCTGTTTACATTCCCTTCTACCAGTTCATTTCCTTCTGTCCTCTGCATCAAAATAATAATAATTATTATTATAAAAAAAGATTCTTTAGGCATTGTACATATTCATTTTATGAATATAGTCCTCAAATCTTAAAAATTATCGTTAAATCCCTGAACAAATATAATAAATGATCATCACGTTATCCTTGAGAATCACCCCCACAAATTCCACACATCTATCATCCACCATTCGTCAATCAACTTCCTTGGACCTTCCACTGACTAAGCTCATGCCAGGTCATCACAGTTTGGACTAGTTTGGTTCAATTGATCGGTTTGTTTTTCGTCAAAAAATCGGTTAATAATTCGGTCTGGTTTTACAGTTTTCGGATTGAGAAAGCTCAACTGGTAAAACAAACATATTCCTTTATAAAATGTACTGTTTGATTGGATAACAAAACATCAAATCAGGGCAAAGCAAAGCAAACCATGTCAAATTAACCAGTTGGTTTTAAAGGTTTAAGCAAATTATATGTAAGAAACACATGATCAGTGGTTATTATATAAGCAGAATCATATATGCAGAACAAAGAAAAAGAAGCAGCGAAAAGCATTTTACAGTGTATTTGATGATCATTGGGGTCCGTATAATCCAAGGCGCAACGCTATTCACTCTGATATTGTCTTTAGCCCACTCGACTGCCAGGTTCTTTGTCAGTTGATTAATTGCAGCTGTATTTGAGAAAAAAGAAAAGATCAGAAGCACAGAATTAATTAATCATGATGTAAGTGAATGCTACTCACTGTAGCAGAATAGCAATTTAAGCAAGTTTCTTCCATAGAAACGAACACTTTAATATTCCAATCTACCAGAAATAAACGCCCCCAAAATCTTACAATGTACTTCAAGAAAATGCCATATTGAGAACCAATGAACAACATAAAAATCCCACCGTCACATGTACTTGCAAATTCACTCTGTAGAATTAATGTTAATATAGATTAGTTACCTTTAGTTGCTGAATATAGGGAGAGTAAAGCAGTTGCTATTTGGCCACACACAGAAGATATAAATACAATGTTTCCATTTCCAGATCCTTTCAGAAAAGGATAAGCCAAGTTAGACAAATGGAAACAACTCTCAAAATTGGTGCTCACTAGCGCCGAGTAATCTTCCATTGTGTGTTCTGTAGCTGGCTTCATTATGTCCATACCTGCATTATTCACCTTCGCACAACACATTTTCACATTAGTTAACGTTATGAAACACATCAACATAAACAAACTGGTTCAGTCGTTAATATTACTAGACTAAGGCTACCCAAGAGTTTAATGATACAATGAACAAACTTCAAATAAAGTGAAAGTTCAGCTTATGTATTAGTCTAACCAAACAGAAAGAGATTTCACTAAACATCTCAGCTCATTTACATTTCTAATCAGAGTTTAATAATCAAATCTTTAAGTTGACTACTTATTCAATTAAAATACATATGTTCGTGAGCTAATTGAGTTGAATTTCAAACTTGAATCATTTACATATCAAGCTAAACATGAACTCTTATCAAGCTAAATAAGAGCTGTTCTGTTCATTTGCACTTCTAATATTTACCCTATTGTATGTAATGGATCTGAAAGGTAGCGC
>CAODLS010391190.1:0-10810 GCA_948243855.1 Flueggea neowawraea
TTGAAGATTTTTGTCAAGTGAATCCCATAGGACATGCTATCTTCCCTTTGCCTTCCCTTCAAAGCAAAGGTTGGAAGGTTGAAAATTTCCACCTTCTCAAGAATCCAGTCAATCATAACCCAAGCAAAATTCACTGTCTCACCCTTCATTAAGAGATACATTGAGATCTCGTCTTGCATAGTGAATGGTGACTATATGTGAGACTTGGGTTGCAACACCTTGTTGAATGCAGTGTGGACCATCTTTCATCTTACGCCGAAGTCATTTTGATCCAAGTTTTTGAATCATTGATCAATTTGAACCACACCATGGTTCTCAAACATAAATTTTCGGCTTTCTTTGGTGTTCACCACAATAGTGTTCTCTTCCATGTCCACATACTCCTTCAACCCTTTCTCCCTCTTAACTCTCATGCCAACTAGAGGCAGGTTGAATAGCCTATTGATGAGCTTCTCATCAATCACAAATTGTACTCCATTCACATGGCTCTTAACCCCAATGGACTGATACCAAAGTATATCCTCCTTATCATCATTAACCTACTTCTGAGCATTTGCATAAAATTCTCTAATTAAATCAGGATAGAAATCAGAAGCTTCAGTGCAAAAATCTCTTAAACCGAATCTAACAAAATCATGTTCAATGTCTACTCCTCCTTCCCTCAGTGATCGAAAATCAAATACTTTGAAATCTGAAAAACCAACCTCTTTTAGATTTTCAAACAACCTTGAAACCCTCTCATCCACGAATCGACCATTGCTCTTAGTCGATTCCTCATCCATTCTCGCTTTCTTTGACTGTTTTGAGGGAGAGGTGACAGGAACCCCCAATTTGGTGTAGGCGTGCTTCTCCCTTGGGCATTTAACACCCTTCTAACCGTCCCCTTTCTCCATTTTCTTCGAAACTTTCATTGATTTCTTCTTGGAAGCCTCAGATTGTTTCTTTGGTGCCATAGAACGTGAGTGAGAGAGAGTGTAGTGTGCGCTAGGGTTTGAGATTTCTTGAGAAATCTGTGATTTTGGTAGGTTTATTGATGGTAGGAGGTGTTTTTGAGTGAAGGAAATGGATTGGTTGAGTGTTTCAAGCTTGGAATTTGAGAGAGAATAAAGAAGGGTTTGGAATTTTGATTTTGAGTTTGAAAGATAAAATGAGAGGGAAACCGAAAATGCCAGTTATAAATTTGGGGAAAAAGGCTTAACGCAACTTGTATTACATGCAATGTACGTTATATTAAGTCTGTGAAGACTAACGTATTTAGCATGTTATACAACGTGACTTATCGAGAAAGGGTGTCTCAACTCAACGTTTATAGCACAAAGACACGAAAGATACAACTATACAAGATAGAACGTACGTTATGTCCAAAACCAGAACGATCAACGTATCTTGCATAACCCTTACCGCCCGTAGTACCAAGTCCTCTCAATCCAGTAGTTCTGCTTCTTTTACAACGCACATTACACCATACACAATGCGCATAATATCAATTCCTTTCAAACCAGTAGCTCTGCCTCTTTCACAACGCACATTGCACCATATACAACATGCACAGAGCTCTCATACCTGAAACTCCAACATTTTCCTCAAAATCGATAACGTGCGTTGCACCATTTGTAATCCACGTTACATAAATCCAGAAAACTTCCTCTTGTTCATCCTTGATGATCAACGCGCCTTGCATAAGCTACAATGTACGTTACATCAACCCAGATATAAAACTTTAGACAACCTTGATGATCAACGTATCTTGCACCATGTACAACGTACCTTGCATTTTAACCTTAAAGATCCAGTAGCACCATCTCAAATACAACGTGCACAACACCATGTGCAAGTCACGTTACATCATCTCGAATACCAACACTTAGCAAAATTGGCCCTTTAATCCTAGTGATTTCATTTGGCATCTAAATCACTTTGATATATATGTATTCATGAATGCAAATGAACATAAAATATTCACATATATCAATCAAGATTAATTCAAATCACACATGTCAATACGTCTACGGATTGAAACAAAAGTCTTTTCATCAAGGGGTTTTGTCAAAATATAAGCAAGCTGATCAGTTGTAGAAACAAACTCAAGTTCAATATCTCCCTTGAGAACATGATCACAAATAAAATGGTGTTTGATATCAATATGCTTTGTTCTAGAGTGCTGAATTGGATTTTTGGAAATACTAATGACACTAGTATTATCACACTTAATTGGAATCTTTGAAAACATAATTTCAAAGTCCAAAAGTTGTTGTTTGATCTACAAAATTGTGTTGCACTAGTATTATCACAACAGTGGATAGTACAACACAATTTTGTTTCTTTGAAAACTAAGACACTAGTGAATTACCTAAGAATTGGCAAGTGCCTGAAATGCTTTTCCTATCTAATTGGTTTCCAGCATGACCAGCATCACTAAAATCAATTAAATCAAAGTAATCATTTTTAGGATACTACAAGCCAACATTCTTGGTATTAATCAAGTATCTAAAAATTCTTTTCACAGCACTCAAATGAGATTCTTTTGGACAAGATTGAAAATGTGCATAAAGACAAACATTAAACATAATATCAGGTCTACTTGTTGTAAGGTAAAGGAGAGATCCAATCATACATCTATAAAACTTTTCCTTTACTCATTTTCCTTGCTCATCTTTGGTTAATTTTGTTGTTGTGCTCATCTCCATTCCCAACTTTTTAAGTATATCTCCAATGTATTTGCTTTGGTTGATGAAGATGTCATCTACTGTTTACTTGATTTACAGTCTGAGAAAGTGACTAAGTTCTCCCATCATGCTCATTTCAAATTCTTTTTGCATCAACTTAGAAAACTCATTACACAAAGACGGGTTAGTAGCACCAAATATTATATCATCAATATAAATTTGAACCAACAATGAGTCATCATTTTTATGCTTCATAAACAAATTATTGTCTATTTTACCTCTTGAGAAACTATTATCCAAAAGAAATTGGCTTAATCTTTCATACCATGTTCTAGGAGTTTGCCTTAAACCATATAAAATCTTTCTTAGCTTGAAGACATGTGGATGGTGAGGATCTTCAAATCCAGGAGGTTATTCCACATACACTTCTTCCTTGATGTAGTCATTCAAGAAAACACTCTTCACATCCATTTGGAATAACTTGAAGTCCTTGTAACAGGCATAAGCACATAGAATTCTTATAGCATCCAATCTTACTACCAGTGCAAAGGATTCTTCAAAGTCAATCCCTTCTTCTTGAAGATATCCTTGAGCTACAATTCTTCATATATTTGTGACAACTTCTCCTTCTTCATTCTCTTTGTTCCTAAACACTCATTTGGTTCCAATCACCATGACTCCATCCGGTCTTGAGACAAGTTCCCACATTTGGTTCCATTCAAATTGATTTAGCTTTGCATGCATAGATTGAATCCAATATTCATCTTCTAGAGCGTCATTCACATTCTTTTGAACTATTTTGGAGATGAAAGCAAAGTTTGTATTATGCTTGGGAATTGATCTTGTGACTACTCCTTTTGTAGTGTCATCAATAATAATTTCTTTGGGGTGATCTTTATCATATCTCCACTCTTTTGGCAATTCCTTTGATTGTTCAAACTTTTGATCATCTTTATCTTGCTGTGTTGAATCATCTTTGTCATTCAAGTTCAGATTCTCAAGTTTTCTTCTAGTACCTACATCATCATCGTCAACAATTCTAGAAGAAAGATAGTTAGTTTCATAAAAAATGACATGAATTGATTCTTCCACTTTCTCAAGTCTTTTGTTAAAGACTCTATATGACTTACTAATTGATGAATAACTAAGGAAAATACTCTCATTGAATTTAACATCAAACTTTTCTAGGGCTTCATTTCCATTGTTGTGGACAAAACATTTGCAACCAAATGTATGAAAATAAGATATGTTAGGCACTCTACCCTTCTACATAAGGAGTCTTTTTAAGTATGGAACGTATATGAGCCATATTCACTACATAGCATGCTGTATTTACAGTTCCAGCCCAAAAATACTTTGGCAAATTGTTCTCATTTAACATTGTCCTTACCATTTCTTACAAAGTCATATTTTTCCTCTCAATAACTTCATTTTGTTGAGGTGTCCTTGGAGATAAAAAAATTATGCAAAATACCATACTCCTCATAATAGGATTCAAATGGCTCACATGAGAATTGTCCACCTCTATCACTCCTAATGGAGGTAATGGTGTAGCCTTTTTCATTTTGGACCATTTTGTTATATGATGCAAATGTATGAAAAGTCTTATTTTTTGTGTGCCAAAAAAATCCATGTAAAACGTGAATAATCATCAATAATCACAAAATAG
Source organism: Flueggea neowawraea (assembly GCA_948243855.1). NCBI lineage: Eukaryota > Viridiplantae > Streptophyta > Magnoliopsida > Malpighiales > Phyllanthaceae > Flueggea > Flueggea neowawraea. The sequence goes on from CAODLS010391190.1 coordinate 4,336, forward strand.
TAAGCTTTTCCACAAAGACTTAGAGTGCTAGAGGGACCAAACAAGTCCATATGTAAAAGCTCTAAAGGTCTTGTGGTAGAAATCAAGTTTTTGCTTTGAAAAGATTATTTTGAATGTTTTCCTTTGACACATGCATCAAACACTAAATCCTTTTTAAATATAATTTTGGCAAACCTTTTACTAAATCTTTTCTTGAAAGCTTTGAAATAGTATGCATGCTAGCATGTTCTAGCTTTCTATGCCACAACCATGTATCATCATTTACACTAACAAGGCATTTTTCATTGAAAGCTTTTGAATCAAACAAATAAACAACATAGATATTATTATGTATAGAACCAACAAATAGAGCATAATCATTATCATCATATACAACACATCTATTTGGTTCAAAAACCACCTTGCAATTTTTATCACAAAACTGACTTATTCTCAACAAATTGTGTTTCAAGCCATTTACAAGCAAAACATCTTCAATGGTAAGATTAGGGGACTTATCAACCTTACCTTCTCCAACTATATTACCCTTAACATTGTCACCAAAGGTAACATATCCTCCAGCTTTAGGTGAAATAGTTGAGAATATGGTTTTATCTCTGATCATGTGGTAAGAGCAACTACTATTAAGATACCACATGTTCTTCTTGGTCTTAGCTCTCATACATGCCTATAAAGACACATCAAACTTTTGAAATTGATACCCAGACCTTTTTGAGTCCTTTTGGGTTAGTAGTCATTAAGTTGGGTAAGATTGTTCCTTTTGGAACCCAAATCCGTTTAACCCCAACATACATAGGCTGCCTCAATTTGCAAGAGTAAGCATAATGACCATTAATGCCACAATAAGAACATGCACCATTTTTTGAAAATCTTTCTTTCACAAAAACTGTTTTTGAATTCTTTTTAGTTGAAAAAATAATATAGCCTAAGTCATGCTTGGATAAGGATTGTCTTTGAGAACCTAAACGTTTCTTAAGGTTTTCCTTGCCATTGGTGAGCTTGGTGGCAATGGATGAGAAATCTTCAACACTTTTCTTCAAAATAGATTTTTCATTCATCAAAACTTCATTTTCCTTTTCTAAGGCTTTCACCTTAACTTCAAGTTTTGAAAAACTATTTTTCAAAGCAATATGTCTACTGCCAAGTTCTTCAAATTTACTGTTTAAATCATCAAAAACATCTTGCAATTCATCAAAGGTGTAAAGATCATATACCTCTTCATTATCATCACTTGATGAATCATCTTCCTTGGCCATTAGACATAGGTTTGCCATCTCCTCTATTTCTTCATACTCATCGGTGCTTGACTCATCACTATCGCTCCAAATTGCCTTCATGGCCTTTCCATTTTTCTTCTTTGAATATTTTGAGAATTTCTTGAGAAAAGTACATTCTTGCTTGACATGGCCCGGTTTATTGCAATTGTAGCAAATAATTGAGCTTTCCTTCTTAGAGTCCTTCTTGAATTCTTTCTTTAACTCATCCTTACTATTTTGATTCTTGTTCTTCTTTCAAGGCTTGTTCCCCTTCATGAACCGCTTGAATCTTCTTGCATACTTGACAATTTTCTCATCATCACTCTCACTTTTTTCTTCAATTTCAGAATCTTCAACCACCTTAGATTTGAGAGCTATTCCTCTTCTCTTGTCACTTTTGGATCCTTGCTCTTTATCTTCATACAATCCCATCTCATGAGTGAGAAGAGATCCAAGTGGTTCTTCCAAGGGTAGCTTGTTGAGGTTTTTTGCTTCAAGAATATCATCTTTCTCGGATGCCCAAGATTTAGGCAATGCCCTCAACATTTTTCTTACAAGCTCTGAGTTTGAGTATGTCTTGCCAAGAGCTTTCAATCCATTTAGAATGTCATTAAAGTGATCAAACATCTCTTGGATTCCTTCTTCATCTTTCATCTTGAAAAGCTCATACTTGTGCACTAGAAGTGAGACCTTGATCTCCTTCACTTGGGATGTTCCTTCATATGTGATTTCTAAGGTTCTCCAAATCTCATGAGTGGTAGAACACTGCTGAACCTTGTTGAACTGTGTTTTTCTCAAGGCACAAAACAATATGTGCATAGCCTTATTGTTGTATCTCACCATCTCTTTCACGGTCTGTTCATTCAGCTTTTGGTTTCAAGATTTCTTCTCCATTTACTGTTTTCACAGGAATATAGGGACCCGTTTCTACTACATCTCAAACTTCTTCAGCTTCGCACCTCAAGAAGATCATCATTCTCGTCTTTCAATAGACATAATCACTGATGTCAAAGAAAGGAGCTCAGTTAGTAGCCAAACCTTCATATTTGGAAATATCTCCCATGGACGCTATTTTGGATCTTATACTCAAGGTTGTTAGACCTTAAAATATTGAACCTTAGTTCTGATACCAATTGTAATCCCAATATGACTATCTAAGAGGGGAATGAATTAGATTTTTAAGTATAAAAGTTTTTAAATCTTTTGGCAATATTTTGAAAAGCAAAAATTAATAGCTAAATCCAACACAACCAAGAAACTGAAATGAAAATAAGTAAGGGATAGAGAAAACAAATCCGCGATTTATAGTAGTTCGGTCATCTTTGACCTACATCCACTCCTCTAGCATCAACTAGAAAATTTCAATCTACTATCACTTCCTCACTTGAGGGTGAAGGCAAACCGTTACATCTTGTTTTTCAAGCTCACAAGATAACCTTTACAATCCCTTGTTTTTAGATGGCTCAACAAGAAAACCAACACCCACTTGTTTTTCTAAGAAACCAAACAAGCAAACCCATCCTACCCACAAGCTCTACAACCAAAGCTTGTTTACGCAATGTTCAACAGAACGAGTATGATCTTTTCACAACCAATCTCAAAGCAAATAGTAATACAAAAACTTAGTTGTAGTGTAAGAACTTGAACACACTTAGAGAGAGAAAGTCAAGAATGAAATTTACAAAGCTTGGACACACTCTCAATGCGTTTTTTTTTTTCTCTGAAGTGTGTACCTCTATTTATAGGTAGACTCCAAAATGTAGCTGTTGTGAGACTTGAAATAGTCGTTAAGGGACTAGAAAGATATTCTGATTTTGATGATATCAGTAGGTACAACAGCATTGTAACTCATGCAACGTGTGTTGTAGATGTCTCATTGACGTACAATGTGACTTGCTTCCTTTCAACGTGTCTTGCATCCAACTTTGATGCTATGGCCTCAAATGTTGCACAATGTAATGTATCTTATGTTTATACAACGTAACTTGAGTCTCCATCCAGAATGCTCACATGAAAATGTTCTTCATATAACGTGACTTGTGTCCATTTGCAACGTGCATTGATCATGCTTTAATGTGCATTGCATATGACACTTCAACCTTCAACGTGCTTTGTCAATCTTCCAAAGATTTGTCCTTTGATTCTGCCACATGATTGTGTTAGGCGTCAGAGAATATTCAAATTTGAATCCCGAGGCGCCTACTTGTCAGAAACTGACATCACCTCATACAACTTGACTTGTATCCGCGTGCAACGTACGTTGAGGATTGATTTCAAAGGTGACTCATTTACTCACAACGTGACTTGAAAGGTAGTGTAACGTTGATTTCCATTACTCTCAAGTCGACTTCAAGTCTGATGCTCATTCTCGTCAACGTGACTTGTATAATCTGCAAGGTGACTTGTACACAAGTGCATTTCATGCCGAAAGCACCTCATTCACATAATGTGACTTGTACGTTCTACAACGTGACTTGTAGATAAGTGCAACTCATGCCGAGAGCGCCTCATTCGCATAACGTAACATGAGCTTCATGCAACGCGCCTTGTAGTTTTCATATGCCTACTGCCTCCTTAGTTCAACTTGATGTGTTGCTTGACTTGTAACTCAACTGGAAAACCCAAAATTCCTTTGATATGATCAACGTGCCTTATAGCATATGGAACGTTCGTTGATCATACTGCAATGCGCTTATCATTGTTGCAACGTGTATTGCTTAACTTTTTCACATGTTTTGTTAAAATCATCAAAATTGAGAGTCAATACCAAGCAACACAAAAGAAAAAATAAAAAGTAAAATAATAGTAAACAAACACAATCAGAAACATGAATATTGAACAATACCTTTTCTATAGCATTCTTTCCAACGACCTTCTTTTTAACTTCCTTCTCAACTTTATCCATTTGTCTTGTTTATCACATTAAAAAAAACAAAAAACGATAAAACATACGAACCCTAACAAATCTAAAAATAGAATACAAATTTCATACATAAACCCTAAAATTACAATAAAAATCAAAATCCTATAAAACAAAATTTGAACTAACCTTCACTCCAAAAAGGGAAACCTTGCTAGAATCACTAGAAAACCTCATTTTCTTCCTCGACGAAGTGGCAACAGAGTTGGGATCGATCTCATTCATCTTAATGTTCATGCTTTTATGAGGACTAGTTCGAGACTTCACGATTTAAAAGCAATCAAACAAAAGTTAAACAAAACTGAAAAACCATTAACACGAAGTGGAACAACTAAAACATGGTTGCAAAATAGAAAAACACTTACCGAAATAGAGAACGCCGAAAATCAAGCAACCAGAAAGAACGTGAAGAAAGATGTTATGAACGTGGAGACACCGAAGCAGAGAACAAACGAGAGAACACAAATCGATTTACAAACAATAACATTTGAAAATCAATTTGAAGCACCCTAATCCTAAACCAAAGAGTAAATTTTGGAGGAAAACTGGACATGTAATTAAAAATAATTAACCTAGATAAATGTAAAAGGGTGAACAGATAATGATTGCAGCCGCCAGAAGCAAACACAACACAAAAAAACGAAACGACGTCGTTTCGTTAAAACAGTAAGTAATATATCTAAAAACGATGGCATGAATTGAAAAATACGGAACCATGAATCAACAATTACGGAAAATGAACCTATAATATCTATAATGACACCATGCGGAACAAATATTAAATATTAAAGCAAGCGTACCACGTAATCTCCTCTACTTTAAATTCAATTTAACAAACCGCATTTCAGTGTATTGGACTACATAATATTGATAATCCATAACAGGAAACCAGGCAATTGATGTTTGGTAAAAGTGTGAACCACTTCAGCCAAAAAAAAAAAAAGGTGTGAACAACTATTAATAGCTCGAAGTAACAGTATGAAACTGATGATTTGTCCCGTGCACCACATGCACTCTTAATAAACTGATAGATGGAAACGAAATTATGCTTATTTCGCAAACATCCCCATTACAATATACTCAATCAAGCAAGTGATCTAAGTCACCTCTGTCTGCATCATCAAAATTGACCACTAACTAATAGATAAAATCTGCTCCCACCAAAGAATGTTCTCTCTAGTTTGCCTTTTAAGTTATATCCATTTTGTCTCTTAAGTCCAAATATGATAGTCTTTATAGGTAGAAGATACTTTGATTTGTAATTAATTATTGAAAGAAGAAACTGAAGAAAATAAATATCTTCTAACAATCATCGTATTATTACAATCATGTATAATCGAGCATATATTATTTGTATATTCTTTCGAATATTCAAATAATTTACAGATTTATTCTTGTCATGATCATTTTTACTCCAAAAGGATCAAGCAAGTGCTTTGCTACAGGGAATAAAAAACCAGTAATATTGTGTACACATCAACCATAACTACTGCGATAAATTTCAAAGCTGACTAAAATTGAAATTGACTAAAAACAACATTTGCCTAAATTTACCATATCCGGGCTTCTCTATGTAGGCCACCAAACCAAGGAAATCAATCATTTTGATCCTCATCTGTAGAGGAGTAACTGGAGAGGTGGTATGTTACTGCATTAATATTATTGACCGCCTAAATTTATTTCTCTCCCAAATTTCTTTAAACATCAGGAACAACTTGACTTTGTTTCCAGCAAGACATCATTTTCTCCTCTTTCCTTAAATCTAACAGTATATTTAGCTATGAATTTTAAACCCGGTTGGCGAAATGCAAGAAAGATTACCGGTAGTATGCCATATGTCTTGATGACATGAAAGGAGAGGAACCAAATGGAGAGGAGGCATTCTTATTCTGGAGTGGAGCTTTGATGGCTTTCTTTTTCTCATTCTTTGTCTCGGAGCGAAGCCAGGACTCAACAACAGAAAGAAGATTGGTAGCAGTTTTCAATTCATAAACCTCATCTAACTTCTCAGACTTTTTCAGTTCACCATCTTGAATGTAAGCCAAATGAGTTGCCCACGTCTCTAGACCATCGAATATGTGAGTTGCATATACAATTGTAGCTCCCCTCTGTGATCAACAGAAAGCATTAATTTTCTCCAAAAACATAAATGTTCGCCAAATTCCAAATAAGACATATATTAGCTGAAGTGTATGGAAATTTTATAACTTTAAAACCATCTTCTGAAAACAGATTAATCAAAAATAGAAGCTGTACCTGATCACATTCTTCCTTAAAGAACTCAAGCAAATCCATCCTG
>CAODLS010391212.1:0-11255 GCA_948243855.1 Flueggea neowawraea
GCCATCAGGAGGCGTTGGTAACCAGATATAGCCAATTCCATCTTGCTTAATTTTCAAAGACTGACTGCTCCAAACGAGAGTGCAATCGACTGGTTGCTTCAAAGCCCCACCAGAAGGGTCATATGTATCTTCATCCTGGGCAGCAAGAACCCAGCCATGAAGTAATCTGTCGTTGGGTTGCAAATAGCTACCAAGCATAAAGAATCCTTGTGGAATTTGAGAGGGTTCAAAGAAGGAAGCTCCAAGATTATCTGGTCCACCTTCATTTGTTGCCCAAACTTTGTTAAGAGATGATATCTGACAAACTTTGAGTCCTCCCAGATCAATAATTCCACTTCCAAATCCTTCACCTGTTTCATGTTACGGTTAAGCAGAGAAGAAGGAAGAACACTAGAACAGGGCTAGCTTTTCGTTTTCTTAGTGTATCAATAAATTAAATCCTAAATTAGTTTGGTTTTTTACAAGTAAAGCCTAAATTAGTTGGTTTTGCAACGTGCACACGGCAGTTTTTTATGGTTTGGTAAAGCAGGAAGGAGAAGCAGCTGGGATGTCAGATACAGCTCTGTTTCGCTTCTGTCCCTTCAATCTTTATTCGCTATATATCAGCAATCAGCAATACAGTTTGTCTTCAGCTATGAAACACAGAAGCTAGCTAGGATTTCATATTTCAGGAAGTTCTATATTCTCGGAAGAAAAAAATATCTTACACCTTATACACATTGATTCCATAAATTATCCTTGCTGCATTTTTAAAATGGAAACATGGGCCGAAGCCGCAGTTCATATTCATTCATTCTCTCGATTACTTCAATTTCTTTTTTCTTTTCTTTTTTTTTCATGAAGAAAGGAAATGAAGACGACTTTGTTACCTGGAGGCCATGGCGGTAAAGGAGAGGGAAGCTTGAAGGAGGTGTCAATAGGCAAAGCTTTACTTCTCTTGGAGACCGTAAGACAATTCCCCATTGCAGAGAAAAAGGTTTGCAACTGTTCAATCAATATGTAAGGGATGCAGCAGAGAATAACTTCACATGAATATTTGTATAGTGTGGGGGCAATGGGAAAGACAACGGAGCAGCCAATGAATGGGTTAGCGTGCAAGTAAACCAATAAGTTTTTGTGTTCTTAGAGACTGTTCAACTTCTCTTGTACACCAAGAAGTTGAGCTTTGCGTCCTCTGTTGTTGGATTTTCTTTCTTTTTTATTATCTTTCTTGTCTTGTCTGGATATATTGGAATGGTCGATATAAGGTAGACATAAATTCCAAGGCAATTACAACCTAGCTGTTTTTTGTTTTCTTATTTATATAGTTTTGTTCCCTTCTTACTTCCCAGGCATGAATAACATGTGAAATTGATGCATATATTTTCTAGTGATTGTAGTAATGAAACAAACAATTTTGTCGGACTCTGAGATATGCCTCATCAATAAACAGCCAGCCTATGAAATAAACGATTGGCCAACTCTGGCCTCTCATTTCTTTTTTGGGTCTACTTGTTGATCTAATTAGCCAGCAAGAATCCGGGACCAAAAGAGTTATAGCTTCCAAATTTATAGAGACTGTTTGGCCTTTCGGTTTCCCCACCCTATGTCCCCATCGCATACAGAAATATAGATATGTGTAGTGTATAGTTAGTTTCTTTCTGATCTTCGCGTGCTTGTTTGTGCATTATTGCATATATTAAGCAACGGATAGGCCGTGTTTGCGTATTGGTTTTTCATAAATTTTGTATTTAATATATATATATATATATATATATATATATATATATATATATATATATATATATATATACAATAGCATGAGACCCGCGCGATGGGGTGAGAGTTTTCAAGCAATGAATTTATTTTATTATTTGAGATAAAAATATTTTTTGACAGTTTATTTAAATGAGGAAACGAAAATATATCATAGTATTTTTTATTTAAGTATAAAGAATATAAATATTTAATTAAAAATAAATTTATGCATCATTCATATTGCGTCTACAAATTTTGAAAAACTTCTTTTTATACAATATTTTTTGTAGAGTTGTACGAATTGTCGTCCTTGTCACTGATGAGTATCTTCAATTCAGCTATACTTTTGTCACCAAACACAAACACACATATATACTATTGTCCATAATCACAATCAAAGAGGTAATTATTTTCGATCAAAGTAAAACAATATTAAGTAGATATTTCTAAATAATTAATTTGAAATTGTATTATATTACCTTTACCAATAGTTTTGCAAACCTTGGTTCCCATACGTTTTTCATCCACAATTATCTTTCTCTTCATTTGAGAAAGACGGCGGTGAGAGTTCCTCTCATCTATTTCTCTTGACGGTAAGTTGTTGTGTTGAATTATTCTTTGTCTTGTAATTGATTGGTTTGACACCACGTAATTTGATGAGGGGAAAATTTAGGGAGTAAGAAGAGAGTTTTCTAACAAATTATAAATTAGTTTTAATTAATAATAAAACTAAATTCACATGTGAAAATCGACACATAACATTAAAATATAAATAATTTTTCAGGCCTATACCATTGGCTTATTAAGAAATAAACACATTTTTAAACCGTACAATGAAAACAATACCAACACATTTATTAAATTAAAAATACCAAACCACTTAATTATTCAATTAAAAATACTCAAAATGTAAATAATAATAGAATAAAAGTTTTAGCATTGTATGATCCCAAAAAAATTCTTGAATCAAATGTTGAGTTTAAGAACTTCCAAACCACCAAGAAAAGTGCAAAATCTCAAAAATGCAATACTAAGTAGATATTCAAAATATAGCATCAATCATTTTTTTTCAATCTTAAACAGCTTGTATGCTACTTTGTTAGTTGATGATTCACCTTCCAATTGGTTTATTTCTTTTGTTTTTTTCTAAGTCAATTATTCTTTTAGCACTGCCACTTGTAGGAGTTTTGGAATCCCTTTCACCCGCATCAATAACCGACTCCTATATAACATTCATATTAATAATGGAGTTATCGTCTTTAAAATTAGGAAAATTAAAAACATTCATATAAATAATAGAGTTATCATCTTTAAAATTAGAAAAATTAAAAAATTATAGTTGGACTTAACTTTTCAAATATCAAATGAATTACCTGCATTTCATCTGATAAGGCTAATACATCTATATATCATATGACATACTCCTTGTCTTCACTGACATTTGCAATCACATCTAATAAAAAGAATGGTTAGCTTCCAAGTATTTTTACAAATCTAAGTAATATTAACAAATGGATATAGATTACAAATCTAATTTGAAAAACAAATTGGAACTAATTGCGTTTCCATTTTTGTGATTTGTTGCAATTTGAATAATTTATTAGTGTTAATTTTTTTTGCAGGATTTTACCTAAAATTTTTATGGCTTAAACTCAAACAATACCATTGTGTCTACGTGAAACAATTGGTTTGTTCTATAACCAATTGTATAGCCACTTCATTGTTGTCCATAGACTAAAACTCTCGGATTCTAATGATATTTAATTTAAATGGTGTTAAATTTATTTGACATTTTCGAAATTTGCAGAACGCTTCCTAGAAAAATATATATATTTAGGCTAAACTTTATAACATATCATTAATCCAGCTAATGTATTTATTATATGTCATTAATTCAACTAATATATATCATTTTATATTAGTATCATATCAATATCTATCAAATATTCCTATGCTGATTTATTATTGTGAACCGCCGTATACAATAGGTAATGTTAGTTCAATATACAAATTATATTCAAGAAATAATAATAGGTCTATCTTAAAAGGTTTGTGTTCATTCAGTTTATAACATGTACGGACTATTTTAGTTCAATATACACATACGTATACAACTTATTTTACCTAAAATTAATATGGTTGAGTTCAAAAAAAATGGTTGTTTTTGTTTCACTGTGTAATGTTCAGTTAATACCTATTATATATATTACTGGTTGAAATATCTAATTAATTACGTGGATATTTTGTTATTATTTCAATATTATTACAACTTATTAAAAGTTTATTATTCATTTTATTATTATTTTTTGGAATAATGTTAATCCCATTTTAGTTGATTATAACATTTGGTTTAGCTCTTAATTATTTTAATCTTTGCTAATGAAATTTAATGCAATTTTATTTGTCAATACGTTTTTTAAGCTTATTAGGATGATTATTTGTTTCTTTATTAGTATTTTTTTGGCAACGTTTCCTTATTAGTATTTGACTTACATTTGAAATGTTGTATTAAATTTTTAGACAAATTTATATGAAACGTGTCATATTAATAAAATGTCAAATGTCTCTTAGATAAATTGATAAATATCACAATATCATGAATGTATTATCCTTTATATTAATATATAGATATATATTGGAATATAAATAGTGATAATATATTTTTAAAATTAAATACCATTAATGGGAGTATAATATAAAAGTTATATCGTGATTACTGAAATATATGTTACTGAAAATATGAATACTGAGGTTGTCTATTTGTTAGTTCAATATGTCCGACTCCTACTATAATAGGGATCAGTTCATAACTGTTCAAATCCACTCAATCATCTGAATATGCTAGCTGCATGCATCTGTATGTCTTATTTATGACGTGAAGCACTGGTTCATTTACAAGGGTGCCCGGCTTCTTGCAGGCTATATCTGTTATGTAGTTTGCTTGATACTATTTGGTGTTTACAATTAGGGTCCGCTTTCTGCAGAGTTTATACTCGATCATTCCATTTCAAATTTTTGCTACTTATTTACCAATGAGTTCCCAATTATTTTTTTGGAGGTTTCATGTTTGAATATACATCTCAACAGCCTTTAAAGTAGGGCTGGACAAATAAGCCCGGCCCGTGGGCAGGCTCGAACCGACCTTGTTAATATCAGGGTCTGAGTTTGTTTTTTTAGTCCGTATAGATAAGCTAGGCTGAAAAAAAAGGCTTGATATAAATTCCAGGATGGACCTTAGTTTGCAAAAAATAGGCCCGATCTGACCTTATATATATATAAACTCTGGCCCACGGATAGCACGACCCGGCTCGCCCTTTTTGAATAGGAGGACTTGGGCCAAGCACGGACTGGGCTAAAAACATGCTATAGCTCGGTCCAGCCCGACCCTATGCCTAACCCTACTTTAAAGGCTTAAGACATGAGTTACCCCTGAAGTTGTAGGTGTTTTTAACATATTATTTTAACTTTTTAAATGTTTAATATGCCTTCAGTGTTACTTAAAGGGAAAATCACACTTTTATTAGAAAAATAAATTATATTTTTGACAAATGCCATTCAAAATTTCAATTTTGAAAAATGCTAGAAAAGACTAATTGAATTTGATAAATGTCATATTCGCGAGAAATATCGATATTTTTGCGAGAAATTGAATTTTTTCACGAAAAAATGAATTCCAACTAAAAAAATATCTAATTTTTCAGAAGGTCTTCAAAAAGAAATTCACAATTTTTTATAAAAAATTTAATTTAATAATTTTTCGGTGTACTTTTTTAAAAATTAAATTGAATTATTTGTATGTATATATATATATATATATATATTCGATGTATGATGTAGGCTAAATTTATATATTAATTCAAGCAATAATGCATCTATTTTTATCCTACAAATTGTACTTTTGTGGTGAAATTTATATGATTGTTGTGATGTTTGTAGGATGCGATAATTTGGAGAAAAATGAGTCGAAAATGATGCAAAAGTGAAGCAAAATGGAAAGGTCCCAAAGAACTTCATGAAAGTGCGAAGAAAACGAAGGACACAAGGAGAAGGAGGTGTCACGGGCATGAGATCCAAGTGTCACGGTCGTGACACGTAGCAAAATGCACGAAAAGTTCCAGAGAAATGTCACGACTGTGAGAGATGAAATGTCACGGCTGTGACACCCTCATGGTCTTTCTCACGGCCGTGACGGGGTCGAATGGGGTGCCATTTCGAGACAGCAAAGTGTCACGACCCTGACACTTAATTCCTCATGGCCGTGACACACAAAATTTAGAAGACATAAGGCTCCGGAAAAGGAAGAATGAGTGGGGACCTAGGGGTAATTTTGGGACACGAAATGTAGTGTTATATGTCTTGGACAAGGGGTATTTAAACCCTCTTCATACCCATTTTTTGGGGACTTACATCATCTTTCAATTCTCATTCTCTTTGTCTAGAACATTTAGGGTTCGTTTTGTTTTTAATGTCCTTTGAGGGATGCTAGAGGAATTGAATCATCCAAGCTTGCCTTTGTTTTGGATTCCTTATTCAAGCCTCCTGGGTTGGTTCTCTTAAGCTTTTCTCTTTGTATTTGAATTTTTAATGCTATTTTTGATGGATATCAATGTAACTATGTTTGTTTTAAATATAGATAGTTTTATTTGTTGGGGTGTAGAGATGTAGGTTGGGTTAATGATTATGCTAAGTTATTGCTTAGGTGTTGTTGTTATCCATTGATATATTAATTTCCTAGTGAATGGTTCATTGACTTGCTTGATTGATTATAGTTTAGCTTGGCCACCTAGGTTATAGTTTTAACAAACCCAAGTGAAGAATCGAAATATGAAGGTTGGATGAGGTTGCAATGCAATGAACTTGTGTGGTTAGGATAGAAATATTGCTTGCCCACAATGTATTCGATGAAATTCCTTAATGGCTTAATGAACCTAATTTAGTTAATTAAGGACGAGAGGACCCCTTTTAGTAAATGTAGGTTTGGTTTAATGACTTTGAGAGAGTCTTTAGACTATAGAATTGGAGAGAACACCCATTCCATGCACACCCAACTCATTAACTTAGTGTAATTAGTTTCCCAACCGAAACCTTGAAACCCCAATGATTTTCCTTTATTGAGTTCACCTTAAAAATTTCAGTTTTGCTTAGTTTGCTTATAATTTCGTTTCAACCAACCAAAATTCTCAAAAACTTGCCACATGTTTTCTACTTTTATTTTCTTTTACCGATCACAATTAATTTTCGATCCTTGAGACTTCGATACCCGAGGATTAATTGAGGGTTTAAAACTACATCAACTCCAGTGCGCTTGCTAGAAGCCGGTCAATGTACTTGATATTTTTAAATTTTAATTTATTTAATGGTAATTAATTTAATATACAGAATGTATTCAAACGTCTAAAAAAGTTATAAAGGTCTTCAGAAGGTTCAAAGTTCTTCCTAAGGTCTTCGAAGGTCTTCAAAAAGTCTTCGAATGTCTTCGGAGGTCTTCAAAAGTATACATTTTGAAATGTTTACAAAAAATATACAAAAGGTCTCCAAAGGTCTTGTTACGACCCGTTTCTGGACCATGACCGGCGTATAAGACGGATAGTCTATGAGAGCCTGGCTCATCTCGCACAAGCCTCGGAGATACAATCATTCTACCCAAATATTCGTTTGCCAAAACATTTTATACTGAAATCATATGAGTATAATATAAGTTATACAAAATGGAATCATAATATCAGGTAAGCATAAAAATATATCTGAAATAAACAAAAATTCCAAAAGTCAAAATAAGACCCGGTAACCCAACAGCATCCCGGTGTAGACTTCTAAACATAAACAAAGGAGCTCGAACCAAAATGGCACTCACGATCAACTGGAAAACCTCATTAGGATGAGGATATCGGATGGTTGTCGAATGGAAAAAGTGAACCTGAGAAATAGGGTAAGGAAAGTAGACAGGAACCGGAGAAAAAGGGGTAAGAATTCCTATTGAGGAAATGACACTCTAGAGCGGCTCCAAGCCTGGTCAAAACAGTTTGAAAACGTCTCAAAATTATTTCGCATGTAGATATAAAAGTATATATACATATACACGCTAATGCTGAATATTAGTTCAAAAATCCATTTTCCAAAAAGGTTCGCACACAAAGCAAATAACAGGTAGATACATTCTAAAAATACATTTCGTATAAGTATATCAAAAATGAATGTGATATAAGACATGAAACTGACAGATAAATATCTTAAGAGTGGACTCCGCCACTATACTGAAACTAAGTACATGCGTCTGGCCGGACACACGACTACAACAAATCCTTGTAACTGGGCCTTGACTGCGCATCGGTATACCAAAGACTACGTTTACCTTACGTAGTACAGGTGTCCCACATCGAAGCATTTAAAATATATATAAACCATATATATAGCAAACGCATACGCAAAGCCGAAATTCTTTTACTGGAAAATATCTATATACCTTATATAAATATTCAATAACTGAAACTGAGAAATTTGCAGAAAATATTTATATACCAAATATAAATATTATTTTCAGAAACAAAAACCAAGTATAATATTATTTTCAAAAACAAAAACCATATATTAATAATCACGTTATTCGGATTATTAATTAGCCAATCCATTAGTTAATCCATTTTTCAGGGAAAGGCCGAACATAACAAAAACATACAATTTAGGTGACACAGTCTATGTGTCTGAACTGTCATTTCACTCAACAGGTATCCGAAGCTAAGGATCCAGTCAAGCTCCACCAGAAGGTGACTGATTCCGCTGGCAGGAACAAGAAGCTGAAATAGATACGGATACAAACATACAAATGTCAAATATATGACACTATGGCAATACCAAATGTATGATATGCAAATGCATATGCTGACGCTCGAGGACACTGAAAACCTATAGCGAATAAGAATCCTTCACTTTAGATCCAAAATCTGAAATCTAGGTAAAATTACAGTTTGGTCCCCGACCATTGTAAAATTACATTCTAGTCCCCAAACTTTTAAAAATTTACCAATCAGTCCTCAAGGTATTCTACTAGTCCTCTAAGTTATCAAAATTTCCAAATTAGTCTTCTAACTCTGAGAAATTGCAAATAGATCCCTAACTCTCCAAATATCAAGTCTAGTCCTTCAATTATTCAGAATTATGAAAAATTACAGTTTTGGTCCATGCGGCAGAAGATCACCAAATTCAACCCAAAACTCGAATTAACCGATACCCGATGTTCTAATCCATCCACATTGTATCTAATCATCCCTAGGAGCATAAATCCATCAAAGATTTCATCAAAACAACCACAAATCAACCTAAAATTGTTCAAACCCGAATTGAACCCTATGCCATTCAAAAACTCATCAAATCATTTGATTCAAAGCTTGCTTCTTGTTAATCTAAGTCCTATCTAACATATTCTAGCAAACCCAAGTGTTCTTTTATCAAGAAACATCAAAAAATTTAAACCCTAGAGCAATTCGGCCCAAAATGGATTTTATGAATCAAAGCATGAAAGAGGAGTTAAAACAGAGAGGTTGTCTCAGTGAAGGTGATTGGAGGCACCATTTAGTTGAGGAGGCCACTTGGGAGGCCGAGGATGAGATGCGGTGCAGATACCCGCACCTGTTTGATTCCACAGATCCTTAGGTTGGTATCTTCTATTTCTATCTCTGTCTTCAGTCTCTGCATTCCATCTCTGTCTCAGTTCATGCATGTTCAGCATCTCAGATTCTGTCTACAAAAGGTTCCAAAGGTCTTCGCATTAGTATAAAAAGGTCTAAAAAACTATTCAAATAGCATACAAAGGTATACAAAACTGGTTTTTTGGAAACTAATTTAAATTAACATAAAATCACAAGCGAAACCTTAGCTGCCACCAACAACAGATTTGTACCAAACAACAAAATCAATCGAAACTACAGATCTGAACTGTAATACCCCAGTCGGATTCTGGTAAGACTCTCTGTAGTCTTTCGTTTGGTTCCGTTTCAATCTTGATCGATACGAGTGTTGATTTGAGGATTTATGTTTGTGAGAGGTGTTACTCGAGTAAGCATTCATCTGTTACTCGAGTAAGGTAAGGTGTGGATTACTCGAGTAAGCCTTGTGTGTTACTCGAGTAAGCCGTATTCTTGGAAGAACACTTGGGAAAAGTTTTACTCGAGTAACATGATGTGTTACTCGAGTAAGCAGCATGTCACTCGAGTGAGGAAGGCTTATCACTCAAGTGAGGACACTGTTTGGGGCAGGGGTCTATAAATACCCCCACTCGACTCTTTCATTTCTCTCACCTTATTTTCGTCTCTCTCTCACTCAAATCAGTGCGAAACATGTTCCTGTTGCCCTACATTGCTCCCATTTCATTCCTATAGGTAAGATTACATATCCAATCTCTTTATTTCATCCACTTCATGCCTTTAAATTTGGATTCATGCTTTAGGCCTAGTTTACATTTGGGTTTGCATTTTTGGGATGATTCTGAGTAAATGGATATTCATGGTTGTTAGCTCTGAGTTTTTTGAGTTTAAGGGAACATGATTCAAGCTTTGAATCATCTTATTTGATGAGACATTGGCTGAGTTAGGGTTAACTTCGTTTTTGGTCGATCTAGGGTGATTCCGAGTTGTTTTGGTGGTTTTGACCCTAAATTCGTGTTTAGGGTTTTATTTAGAGTCAATATGGGTGTTTGGTATTCATTTTGGTAGGTTAAATCATGTTCCATGATTTTTGGATTCGTCTGGATTATGTCTTACTCTAGTAAGAGTCTTGCTTACTCGAGTAAGAGGAGCCTTGTCTCACTCGAGTGATCAAAGTGGCTTACTTGAGTGAAAGGTGGTCTGTCTTACTCGAGTAACCATGTCTGGCTTACTCGAGTAAGATGAGGGGTGTCTTACTCGAGTAATCTAGGGTGTTACTCGAGTAAGATTGGGTCCTTTGAGACTTGTTTTGTAATTTTACATTTTGTCGATTTTTGAGAGTTCAGGGACTCATTTGGGGATTTTGACTACTTGAAAAAGTTAGTTAGCTATCCTAGTATAATAGAAAGACTATTTTGTAATTTGTCAAGTCCTGGGGAGTCAAATGTAATTTTGCACTGGTCGATGACCAAACTGTAATTTTACGTAGATTCTGTATTTTGGATCCATAATGATATATTATCATTCGATATGGATCATTTGGGATCTTTTGAGAGTCTGCATATGCACTTCATGCATCTGGTATTGCCATAGTACCGCATTTGAGTTTACTTCTGATATATCTATCGATATATGTTTGCTTTGTTCAGCTTCCTATTCGTGCCTGAGAGACGAGCCACCGACGAGTGGGGTCTGACGGGTGTTTTGCACTTGGACTTCCAAGTGAGTGAATAGCAGCTTCAGATACATAGGCTGTGTCTCGAACTGTATATGTTTTCTATTGTGTATAACACATATTTTGGAAAAATGAACTAATCTAAGAATTGGCTAATGATAAACTGATTATGTATATTAATCAGGACTCTGCTTTGAAATTGA
>CAODLS010391235.1:0-13241 GCA_948243855.1 Flueggea neowawraea
TTCTGTAACTAAAAAATTTACAGTTATGACAGTTACTCTACGTAGTAGTGTTTGCAATTCCTTTCATTATCTTTTATAGTGTATGTTTAAAACCAACTAAATGCAGTAAGAAGTAATACATTAGCAAAATAGAGTTTTGGTATAACTAGGTTAGGAAAGGGATGAGTTATTCAAGAACTACCAAGAGCATGAGCTGTGACGATGCTTGGCAAGTTTTGAAGAAATATTTCGCCCTCAAGCACATCTGGTTACCAAAAGAAACAAAAACAATGAGAAGAAAAAGGAAATGTACAGAACAATAACATAAGTTGCAAGGACCATTTAATAATCATGAGATATATACATCCCAACCATAAATAATGATACACAATCCTCTAGTTCCAAGTTCTGCTTATTCATAAACATGATATTTCAGTTGTGAAAACGCATTAGACCGTTTGGCTATCCATATTATTCTTGCACAATATGAATATAAGAAAAACTATTAGAAAGCTGCAAATGCAATGTGATGATAGGTTGAAGAAAAGAAGGTTCCTCGGAGCACACTTACATAAATTAAAATCAGAGAATGAAACGATGGACTTCCATTCTTTTGCTAGAATCATAATATTTCTAATACAGCAATAATGATGCACCAGGATAAGGACAGAATATTACTGTGTAAAGAAAGCAGTCCGAATACTCGATTAGTCATATCCACAGCAATTCCTTCTGAAACACGGAATATGCCAGCCCTCGACATTGTTGTAGTTCCTTGGCCAATAAATAGGCCATTTCTTTCAGAATAAAAAGGATCTAAAAAAATATAACATTTATCATGATCAAGCCTAGAGAAAGTGAATCTAGCCAAATATATTGAGATTCTAAAGCATTATAGTTTGAGATACTACTTATTACAGGGTTTCTGATATTAATTTGTATGGTAAATCTTTGTCATCTTTGTGAGCAGTTCCACCTATATAAAGTCAACTATATAATAGTAATGCTGATGCGCAAAACATTTGTCAACTACAAACTAAAAGTTGGTTGACAACAAATAGAAGGGGAGAGGGGGACACAGAGAGAGAGAGAAGGGACAGCAGAAGTAAGTTCATATCAAATTTTAATAAAAGCACACTGCTAAGAACTGCTCACAACTTTTGCTTGACACACTCACAAATCAGCAACACCATGTCTAATGCTAAATAACCTCGCTTTATTAGCATCAACAAGAAGAGCATGCACACACAATACATCTCCAATTCTATGGCTTTTATAATTATTTAAAATATTTAATAGGGATATTACACAACAGTTTACTAATTTGATCATACAGTCATCAGTTAACCGACTTTATCATGTTCTAGTGTGGGAAGCTAATCTAGATCAATAACGTGGTCAGTCAGAGCAAGCAAGTCATATAGCATATTTATTTACTCAAAAATACAAAAGAGGTCAAAGTACTCATATAAGCAATGTGTTGAAATAAGCAATTTCATGTTTAAAGAAAAGCAAAAGACATGCATTTTTACCAGCACTTGTTCCTTGTAGAACTGTACCACGTGTTATGCCAAGATTCCAACAACCATCAGGACCACATAGCTCTGTGGCAGCTGAAACTGCAACTATGTCTGCCTTTCCAACATAAGCACTACAAGCCATAACGCCAGGAACAAAGACCTACAAGTAACACAAGCAAATGATAAAAAGAAACTTTAATCACAACACACATAGTTGTTTCATATACATAACAATAATAAATGCTATTTACATTAAAGGGGAAAAAAGGCTACATTTTCCAAAAGAAAGAAAATTAAAGCACATCAAAACCCATCTTCTATTATAGCATTTCACTCACAAATTAACCTCACAAATTTTATGGAATTTTCACCTGAGCTGCTCGAAGAACAGCCTCAGCACATTTTCCACTCACAATTACTTCCTTCGGAGGTTTGCCAGGTGCATAACCATAATCAATAGTATGTGGTCTAGAACCCTTGACAAACACAACATAATCTAATCCAGGAACCTGACATTTAGAAAATTGTCCATCTATCAAGTATTTTTCCGATGGATTGGTTGAATTTTCATTTGGTCCCAATGGCTCTTTGCTATGATTCTCAAATTCTGATCCTCTAATAATCTCAGCTAGCTTCTCAATAATCACATCACTGGTTGTCATGATCGTATTGACCCGAATACAAGAATAGCTAGAGGGACACCTAATTAGACAAGGTTTAGTCAAAATCACCATGCAGTCAATAATGTCAAAGGCAATTCAAAAAATATCTTACAGACCACAATAAGCACATTCAAAATTTAAAGAAAGGCGTAGTAGATAAGTAGACAGTTCTCTTGAAAATCACATTAAAACAAAACAATAAAGCGCAATAAATAGCGATTAAAAGAACTAACATCACAAGAAGATGCAACAACATTTATTTCCCACAGAGCTCATACCGAGTAATAAACATGAAACATAAAACAGAACAGTATTCAGCAAACACTTTATCAAAGCCAAAACACATACAGCAACTTCAATTAAATATAAAAAGAGGAGAATTGGGCGTACGTTAGGGCTTTAGAAATGCGAGAGAACTTATCAGCACCGTAAGCTTTGATGAAGTATTCTTCTAATTGAGGGTTCCAACACAGTATCGGATTGTAACAGTAACGCTCTGATGGATCCATCTGTAGCATCAAATCCCCGACATAACAAATAAGAATGGTTGGGCTAAGACAAGGGAGTAAGCATCCAAAATGGAGGCTGATCATACCTGAGAAGTTGTAGAAGCAAACGTAGATCTGCGTAATGAAGAGAAGCTTCTCCGTAATGTTCTCAACATCAATTCAAACAAACTAAAAAAGAAAAGGAAAACAGAACAGCATATCAATTGTCAGCTTAACAGTTATCAATTAAACCGACACAACATAGAAATCCAAAAAACAAACTAAACAAATAAAAACCACAACAGCCAAACAAAACCAAAACGATTTAGTCCCATATTCTGGAACTCCAGCTCCATCTTGTCTTCTTTGACTTCATTCAATGGGTGTCATTTGTGTACAACATTGAAATTGCAGAGAAACCATGTTCTTCCACTTAACGGAAAAAAAATTGAAACACCCACCTGTCACACCACCCTCCCCATTGCACCTCACAACCGAGAATGGAAAAACTGAGTTGGGCGATGGTCTAGAATGAAGCTAGGTTCAGTTTTGAGCGAAGGCTCTACGTGTACTTGAATGAGAGGAGTGTTAATAAAGTCCTCATCAAGAATTTTTTGAATAAATTAAATAATTAATACTTAAGTAACTCTAATAATAATTATAATTATTTAATTTATTATAAAATTAAATAATTAATTAAAATTAAATAATAAATTAAAATTAAATAAATAATATTTAAATAATAATATTTAAAATTAAATAATTTTTAAAATTAAAATTAAATAATTATTTTTTAAAATTAAATAATTAAGATTAAAATTAAATAATTTAAACCTCTAATAAAAAAAATTTAAAAATTTTTATTATAGTATCACCGCATGTTTTGGCTGATAGGTTTGAGATTAAGATGGAAGGAAGAATATTGATTGGACTGAATTTGAGAGGTTTCAAAATTAGAATGCTTTGCTCGGAAGAGTAGGAAGGTTGGAGGGAAGGGTTCAAGAGGGGTTTTGAAGGGTTTGGTTTTTTTTCCTAAGGTTTTGAAGGATTAATAAGATTGAAATTTTTCCTAATTTCAAATTAAATTTTTTTCCTCTAAAAAATTTAACTGTATTAGTAAGTTTTTTGAGATGGAACAAGAAAATTTATTTAACCCAAGTAAACAGTCTTATTTATTACAAAATCAACTACTTGTTATAAAATCAACTTAAGATATAGCAATTTAAAGTTCACACAAATCAAAAATTGTGATAAAAATTAAATAGCTCAAATAGGTTAGAAAGATAGAGAAGAGAAAAAGTAAATAGCAAACTTAGTAAAGGCCTCTCTTATCTCTCCTCTGATCTGGGACGTCTATTCATAGTCACTTAAAAGAATATAGTCATTGAAAGTCTCAAAGTAGTCGTTGTGAGAGAATAAAAAATTTTGTCCAATACTGACATCACCCCTGCTACGTGTGTACCATAGATACTAAGTGCATAGCACATGATTCCATCAGATTAGTACGGGCGGCTATCTCTTTCTGCGTGCATAGTAACTCAAACCTTACATTACTCGAGTAACCAACACTCTTACTCGAGTAATTCATCCTTCAACTCGAGTTAACAATGCCTTTACTCGAGTAACACATATCGTTACTCTAGTAACCATACATTCTTTCCAATAAAATTCAAACAAATTACTCGGTATTTTGACCAAACAAACGAGTTCTCACAATATTTATGTTCAATATTTATATATTATTAAAAATATCAAAATATATTTTCGGTTGAAAGAGTAAGTGGAATAAATCACACAAAATATTTATGTCAAATAAATATTTTTATTTATAATTTATATATTATAAATAAATAAATAATAAGTGAAGTGATTGTGAGTCACATACTAGAGTATAATGAGAGGTTAACTATTAGAGCAACTTTATTGCAGGGTTGATGATACGAAACCTTCCTGAATAAGCTTGAGAACCCTTTTTGATATTCGGACCCCCAACACATTAACAAAAAAACTTCAACACCAATTTGGTTTCAACCCTTAAGAATGGTTAGGAATCAAATTGCCTAGAAGATTTGATCAATAATTGGAATAAATAAAACTTGTTTCTAAACCCCAATTTCGAAACATTCTACAAGAAGGTGATCAAATTTCCTAAATATTCTTTAAGTATGCATTCTACTCAAGAACACAAAGACAAAAGCAAAAACCTTTAGGTTTAAAATATCATCCAAAATCTCCCAAATAGTTCAGCTATGGAATGATTAAATAGTCTTACAAAAGCTGTCATTGGTCAATTAGGACTCCTAAACAAAATCTAATTACCAAAATAAATATAGAACTCCTAATTGGATACTACTTGCCATAAAACAAATACATAAAAATAAGAAACTAATTTATCACACATGATAAATTCGGTCAGCCCATTAAAACACACTTAATTAATCTCATTAGTGACTTAGATTTGAATTAAGTTGTATTGAACTTGAGCTGAACTTGTTCCAAAGCTTTGGTGACCTTGGAAACCTTCATTAAGCGAGTTCACCAAGCCTTGTAGATGATGAATCAATGCTTATTGAAACTTCTTTGATCAAGATCTCGTAATGGGTCCTGGAGGCATGCTAATTGGATTAGAATCATGTTGAGTTTGCACGTCTTGAAGTTTAGGCTTAGAGCCCTCTTCGACATGACCATGTTGTACTGCATCCTCGTCTGAAAGCTCTTCGGCATGACCATGCGATATGCAAGCGGCTCCATAACAGTTGATGTCAAGGTTGATGGGCCACGTCAGCTTTGATGGACTTACCATGTCAATAATGCGCTTCATTATGATGAAGCGTTTAAATAATATATATTTTTATTTTCTATTATATTTTTTTTATTTATCATTTAACACTAAATGTAACACTCTTATATCCTATGACTTATAGTGTAATAATTTAAACCAATACAAAATAATCACGTAGCATATCTCATATATATATATATATATATATATATATATATATATATATCAAACATCATACATAAAGTCGTATAAACCAAAAATCTTTAATATATACATATATAAATTCATTGTACTACAAAACTCTACATAAAACTATCAAAATGCAAATGAGGAGGAGGAGGAGGGTCAGCCAATCGACCTGTGATGTCTATCATCTGGAAGCTATCTACAACAAAAATCTATGTTCACATGAAACATGGAAAAATATTTGCACTTTATATGAGTCGCAACTCAATGAGTGTAAACCATCCTAGATTAAACCTAGGTAAGCACAAATAATAACTATATAATCAAATAACTGCAATATATAAACATGTGCATATGACTATGTATTCCATTTTATTTGTTGTGACCAAGCAAGCCAAGTACCGCACCAGAATTTCTGTATATCTGTATAGTTGTCTGGTCAGCACCGTATGAAATTGACCCGAAGGTCCAGTATGAATTTGACATGTAGGTCCAGTATGAATTTGACTCATAGGTCCAGTATGAATTTGACCCATAGGTTTAGTATAAATCACGAATACAAGAACCAGATGGTCACAACTCCTTTATTAAATCCAATATGTATGCAACAACATCTAGTCATATATCCAATATACATCTAATACATTCTAATATGTATACACAACTAACAGTGTCAACATATCCATATAATAAATCATAAGCAATTCACAACTTATAACATGTAACACATATAAGCAAGTGATTATACATTTATCCATGTATTCACATCCAGAGAATCATTTCAACAAGCATATTGATATATGCAAATTATATAACACACATTTGAACTTAGTCTCAAGGTATATAACTAATAAACTTAAAATCACATTACTATAATTGGACAAATCATATTAATTTTTACATATCTGGAGTTACAGATCTCCAAAACTATTTCTGTAAATTTTATCTGAAAAATAAACATCTTAATATTTCTTTGTGTATAAAGTATTAATTCTAATTCAATTGCTACACTTTATACATATTTCCAAAGATAGGAGTTTTGCTGTCTGTTCTTGTACCTAGACAGAATGAAAACTGTCAAGTTTTCTGGCAATATTTCATTCATTTCATATCCAAATTCACTTATGTAAACCGGGTTTAAAACTAGACATATAGATATTTCCAAATATATAAATTTAGTTTCCTAATTCAATATGTAAAATATATAGAAATTTTTTCAAACTTACAGCACCCTAACAAAGTAATGTCAAAAGAACATCATTCAATTAAACCACTCTAACTCATACTATTAAGTTCCAATAAATCCAATATTTTACAAGATTATATATGACATAATTTTAAACAACTTTAATATTTTAGGTCTCGTCAAAATCCATCTCTAAGGTTTCCAAAATCACCATGCAAACTAACTGTTTCTACTGAATCTGAAATTTGGGCAGTTCATATCATTTTGACCATAATTATCATACGGCGCAAATTTTGCTTAAACTGTATTACATGCATATATAAAACAAATACATCTACATGTTTTGCTCTTTAAGTTCTCTCAGAATCCATCTACATCCGTGCCAAAAATTAATAGGAAACAGACAGTTGTCAAAAATTTCAAGTATCCAAAATTACCTTTAAGCTTGTTCTTGCTTGAGTGCTATGATGAGGAGAGATTTTCTGAATGCGTGAGTTCTTCACAGAAATGGAGAGATTCAGGGATGATTTGGATGTTTGATTAAGAGAGTTGAAAGAGTTGCGTGCATGTTTTGACTAAGAAAATGTGTTTGCCGACCATATCACCTCTCTCTCTATTTCATTCATTCTATTTTATTTAGTCATGGACAAATGTAATATTAATTTTGAAGCTATAGACACTTGGAGACCAAATTTTGCTCATAAATCAACTAGGTGTCAACCGACCCTCATTCTTCCTTCTTCTTTTTTTATTTACCTCTAATTCCCTATACTACTTTTCTTAATATTATAATCCTAAATTAATAAACTCAGTTATAATTCTATATCTCAATTGAAATTATGAATAATAATTTCTAAACTATGAAAATGCATATGCAATGCATATACGAATATGCATGTCGTATGAATGTTTTATATTAAATATGCATGTGAATATATAACCGGATCGAGGATGTGATAATTATCCCCCCTCTATAAGAATTTTGTCTTCAAAATTTCATACATGTGTTATCAAACAAATGAGGATACTCTTTCTTTATCTTTTCTTTTGTTTCTCATGTAGCTTCTTCCGTGGAATGATTTCTCCATATAACTTTAACTATCGGTATCTCACGATTTCTCAATTATTTAAGAATTCATATTTAAAAGACTAGTCCATAATTTTTTTACAGAAAATCGTATTTGATATTAATATACATAATTTTAGTACTACTAGATCCAGAGGCCCTAAATACTCGTAGATTGAAAAATTAGCAGACCTCGGTGTTAGCATGTATAATGAAGGCTCAAGTGAGTATAAACTTGAGACGAAGTTCAAATGTATTTTATATAATTTGCATACATATATATGCTTGTTGAAATGATTCTCTGATGTGAATACATGAATAAATATATGATTACTTGCTTATATGTATTACATGCTATAAGTTGTGAATTACTTATTCAAATGTTTCTCTCATTAATAACTATATTATTTTAATTTAAATATTTATCTGATCTACTATTTTATTTTATTTTAATTTTAATATTTATCTGATCTAATATTTTATTTTATTTTAATTTAAATATTTATCTGATCTACTATTTTATTTTATTTTAAAAATATTATTTATAAAAATTCAATTAAATAATTATTATTGGACATTTTTATTTCAAATATTATTTTTAACTCAAATATTAACTCAAAAAAATATTTATGTTAAATAAATATATTTATTATTATTTATATATTATAAATAAATTAAATGATGAATGAAGTGATTATAAATCTTATAATATAATATAATGAGACATTAATAATTAGAGAAAAATATTTTAATGACTAAAAAATTAATAAATTATTAATGTGATATCTTTATAAACCCGTTAATGTGTTAAAAATGTTCATATAGTATCCGTAGTGCGGAAAAGTAACAATTATTTTGTTTTAGTTTTTTCTTTTTTTTTCAATTTCAAATTGCCATTGCGAAAAAAATATTAAACCTGTCGAACTGCTACTTTCTCATGACAGAACCAAGTGACATGAGAGATCTCAAAACTTGAGAAACATATACAGTCATTGCCACGTGGCATCACCAAAACCTAGAAAACCTTATCCAAAATCGAAAATCTTATCCTTCTCATCATCCAATATCCAAAATCCTCCAATTCCCTTCACTCACACATCACACAAACATCTGAACCCGTCTTTTTTCTGGCTCATATTTGCAAGCCAAACAAAGCCCAACAAATAACACTTGTTCTCTTAAAACAACCAATCACAGCTATCTTCTCTGGCGCAACTGAAACACAATGGCTTCCACTGCATGCTTCTTGCACCACCACGCGCTCACCACTCCCACTAGATCATCACCTTCGTCTTCACAGAGACCATTGTTGAGCTCAAAGCCGACCCAGTTGGTTTGCAAAGCCCAGAAGCAGGCTGTTCAGGAGGAGGACAACTCTGTTGTTTCTCGCAGATTGGCTCTCACTGTTCTCATTGGTGCTGCTGCCATTGGCTCTAAGGTTTCTCCTGCTGATGCTGCTTACGGTGAAGCTGGTACGGCTCGATTTATCGATTTTCTTTGTTTGAAAATTGAAATGGTACCTTGTTTAACTTATTGAAACTTGAAAGTAACCATGTTGACCAATTTAATCCTTGGATTTTGATCATCCCATCATCAAATAATTGGTCTTTAGTCAGAATGTAGAAAGCAAAATGAACAAGGAAGAAACCTTTGATATGTATTTGCTGCATATATGAGTGTTATAAACTCGTACTTATTGATTGTTGAATAAACTCTTAATTGATGTGAATTGAAATTAGAAACATAAAGAAAATGTTTATGTGACTGTCATTTGGTGCGTTTGTTAGCGATAAATTGCAGGATTAGATTGCGGAAGCAGATTGTTTAGTATTGGAAAAGTAGAGACAATGATAATTTTTAAAAGTACAATGTACTTGGTGTTTATGCAGTCACATCTCATTGCCTTTAGTGATTCATAATGCTAGTTTAAAGTGAAGGTGCAAAAGTTTTAAGTGCTTCAAATACATTTCTTGGCTTCTATTTCTAAGTTGATTCAGTAATTTTTTTGTTGATCTTGTGAGGTTTTGTATGAATCAACTCTGATGGCACTGTCCGCTTGACTCTTTAGTAGATTATTTGAGGTGAAAATTGAGCAGAGTAAAACATAGTTTGTCTAACTTCTTAATCATTTACTGCAGCTAATGTTTTTGGAAAGCCAAAGGCAAACACCGATTTCTTACCATACAATGGAGATGGATTCAAGTTGTCTATTCCATCAAAATGGAACCCAAGCAAGGAAAGAGAATTCCCAGGTCAGGTTCTCAGATACGAGGACAACTTTGATCCCAATAGCAATGTCTCTGTCATCATCACTCCAACTGATAAGAAATCCATTACTGACTACGGCTCTCCTGAGGAACTCCTCTCTAAGGTATACTTGTTTCGCTTGTTATTGACAGTGTTATATTTCAGTTCTATTTTAAAGGTCAACCAAATTCTTTTCTTCAAGTTGATCCTACTTTGTGTCGAATATTTTCAATGTTATTTGCTCTAGTTTTCAGTTTATAGATAATTTGTTACTGAAAAGCTCGCAATTTATTTGTGCAGTTTCAAGGTTTGAAGTTTTTCTTTTTATTTGGCTACATCAAGTATCTTGTTACGATAATGTAATATAATTAGCTGAAATGTTTCGATTTGGTTGCTGCAGGTTGATTTCTTGCTCGGAAAACAAGCTTACTTCGGCAAAACTGATTCAGAGGTATAATTATACATTGACAATAAGAAAAACATAACAAGAAAGAATCATCCTTTCATGTTGTTATGGACAAATTACAGAATGCATACCAAGATTTCTAAGTGGAGATCCATCCCAAGAAGGGTTGATTAATTAAACCGAATTTCAGCTTTTATTTCATTTGTATAGATTCAACTAGTTTTGTATGTTATCAGCTGGAGGTTTTCTATATTTTTTTCCCCATGCGTTATGCTTGAACTGCTAATTGGAACAGCTAACATTGAGATGTCAAATTGATTTGCAGGGCGGTTTTGATCCCAATGTTGTAGCAACAGCTAACATCTTGGAGACTAGCACCTCCACTATTAATGGCAAACAATATTACTATGTCTCAGTGTTGACAAGGACTGCTGATGGAGATGAAGGAGGCAAGCACCTACTAATTATAGCTGCAGTGAAAGATGGAAAGCTTTACATTTGCAAGGCACAAGCTGGAGACAAAAGGTGGTTCAAGGGAGCAAGAAAGTTTGTTGAAAGCACTGCAAATTCATTCAGTGTTGCTTAAGGACATAAACAAGGAATTGTATGAAAATCAACTTAATCTATGATGTTTGTTTTGAGCTATTTTCTCTAGTCCCTTTTTACCAAAGTTTGAAATTGTTTTAACTGAGGGAGTTCAATATGGAGGATGCTTTTCAATCTAAATGTTTCTTTTCCCATTGAGTTTTCTAAAATATTTATTGGAACCATAACAAGGTTATAATGTCGACCACCATTTTAGTTTTGGTCTTTTTGGTCAAATACACAATTATAATTTATTCGCTATAAAAATAAAAAATAAGTACTTTATCCAGAGACATTCTATTTTACTAATGTTAAATGTAAACCACATTTTCTGAATGATACAAGTTTTTTTAAAATTATTATTAAAATAATTCTAATGAAATCCTTTTTTATATATATAATGAAGAGTAAATTACATTTGACTACAGGTAAACCACATGTCTAAATTATACAATTTTTTTTATAAGTAAGTTTTTCTTTTATTATTATTAAAATAATTCTAATGAAATCCTTTTTATATAATGAAGAGTAAATTACATTTGAGTTTGACAGTATGTTATATTGCTTCATTTGAGGCTATATTAAACAATTTTTAAACATAACGATTAACAATATAATTTTGACAACGTGTTCACATTTAAGTGCAGACCCATCAACAATAGATGTGGTACAACGAGTGTGTCCATATTTAAATGTTGTATTAGATAGCATCTTGTTGGAGAATGTGGTGTACACATTTTTTACACATTTCAAAAATTTCCTACATTTTAAAAATGTTCCAACCCTCAAGGTTGGGTGTGGTGATAATTAACTAATATTTACAGCTGAACGTTCTAGGTTCAATTTTTGGGTTTTGGACTTTAATCTACCCTTTACCTTTTTTAAAAAACAAGTTCCAAAAATTAGATAATTTTTTTATATAGTATTAAACTTTTTAACGATGTATCATTACAAAAAATATAAAATTTACAGTATGTGAAATTTTCAGAATTGACAACACAATTACAATATAATATATTTTGGAGTTTCGAAACTATACTAAGCATAATGATTAACAATATTGCCCCATGTTATATTTCTTCATTTGAAACTATATTAAACATTTTTTTTTAATAATGGTTAACAATATGATTTTGATAACGTGTTCATATTTAAATGTTTTTAGTAGATAGCATGAGACCCTTTACGCTACTATAACTATACTATTATATACGATTATTAGTATAAACCACAACATATAAACATGTATTCAGATAGAGTGCTCATTAATATGTCTGTTGCTATCTCTATAGATCTTTATACCTAGTATAGTTTCGGCTTCTCCTAAGTCTTTCATTGCGAAACACTTCCCTAACCATTGCTTAACTTTAGTCAATGTTGGGATGTTGTTTCCAATGAGCAAGATGTCGTCAACATATAAGACAAGAAACACAACTATGCTCCCACTAACATTCTTGTACACACAAGGCTCATTTTCATAAACCAAACTCTTTGACAGCCTCATCAAAATGAAGATTCCAACTTCAGGATGCTTGCTTCAATCCATAAATGGATCTTTGAAGTTTACAAACCTTATTAGGATGCTTTGGATCAACAAAACCTTCAGGTTTTGATATATACACACCCTCAAGGAGATTTCCATTAAGGAAAACTACTTTGACATCCATTTTTCATATTCTATAGTCATAATATGTTGCGATAGCAAGTAGTATCATAATGGATTTGAGCATCATGACAGGAGAAAATGTTTCATCATAGTCAATACCATGTGTTTGTTTAAAATATTTTGCTATAAGTCGTACCTTAAAGATCCAACCAACCTTTAGTTTGAAAATCCATTTGCATCCAATGGTCTTCCCACCTTCGGGTAGATCAACCAAGTCCATACTTGGTTATCATACATTGATTGCATCTCAGAATCCATAGCTCCAAGCCATTTCTTGGATTCTTGATTTTCAATAGCCTCTTGGTAGTGGGCTCGTTTGAGTCCACTAAGATCAAATCTTTATCATTAGTGACTAGAAATCCATATCTCTCTGGCTCTTGACGAATCCTACCAGATCTTCTAGGTTCTTGTGTAGTTGATTCAAATTCCACAACTCTTTGTGAATCGTTATCAACCTCCATCTTATCC
>CAODLS010391264.1:0-12468 GCA_948243855.1 Flueggea neowawraea
GCAGATAAGGAGATCCTCGTACCATGATGTGGTGAGAACTGCAGAGATTCAGAAAGTGTTGGACATAAGTGGGGTTCAAACGTATGTGATAAACAGTGCCCGAGTGTTGTTTCTGAACGAAAGGCCACAACCGAAATCCAGCAAAGGAGTTGCTTACATTTGTGAGATTTGTGGGAGAAGCCTTTTGGACCCGTTTCGGTTTTGTTCATTGGGATGTAAGGTTAGCCAATTAATGTTGAGTTAATAATAAATAATATTAATGATGTTTCTATGTATGCTAGATTAATTTAGATTAATTAGCATTGATATCATCAATAACGTTGACACAACTCATCTTATGGTCACCATTGGTTCATCTTTCACACACCAAATGACCCACGTTAAGATGCCATCAACATCGTAACAACCCCCCATTATCATCTATAATTGCTTCCATCGTCACTCGCAACATTCATGAAGTCTTTCATTTTCATACCCAATGTTTAATTATCTATATGGCATCACCATTCTCGCAATTGTCATCACCATTAGATATATAATTTACTTAACATTATTATTGATAGGGACATACCTCATTTAATATTTATTTTATGTACGTATCACTCTCTCTACTTTTTTTACTACGGAACCTTTGATTATATTATAACCTTATAAAAATGCGTGTTAATACTTGAAAAAACAAAAAAGGAGTTATATGTGGATTATTTTAAGAATATAATGAATAAGAGGATTGGATTAGATATATTGTGATTGTTTTGACATTTGGATTTGTTTGACAAATTAAAAAGGTCGTAGGAATAAAGAGAAATGGAGACACGAGCTTTAACTTAGAGGGCAAGGATGAGGCATTAATGGAAAGAAGAGAAGGGATATCAAGAATGGTGTCATCAAGGGAGGATGAAGAATTGCGTGAAGGGTCACAACAAGATATATACCCTTCCACGCCTCCTCCACCTCCTTCTAATGCAAGAAGATCAAGAAAGGGCATTCCTCATAGGGCACCTTTTGGGTCCTAAAGCACAAAACTAAACTAGTGCAACCCATAATTGTAGGGTATCCCTTTCTTTTGGTTGGGATGTCCAAAAGAACAAAAAAGTTAGTGAGTTTTCCTTTAGGTTTGGGTCTCATACAACAAAATTCTCTTGTGAAGAAGCAACAGTCCACATTTGTTATTGATAGTTGCAAAAGTCTTTGTGGAGTCCATATTTTTTAGTTTTCTTTGGGCCCACCTTCCATATGGGCCGCTTACATAAACAAACAAAATGCATTTTGGTTTTTGATAATTCGTGGCGTTTTAGTGTAAATACACTTTCTAATATCTGATTGTCACTTAATTTTAGACCACAATTTTCTTTTACGTTAAGTCCAACTCTCAAATTATTAGATGACTCCAATTTTATTAAGTTACGATTTCAGTCTAACTAAATTACCATAACACAACTTCAATATTACTAAATAATCGTAACACAACTACTGTATTATTGTATTACTACAGTGCATAGTGTTTTAGTGTACTTTCTTAGTCCCTAATGAGTTGTTTTTTTTCCCTGTCTTTTAATTGAAAATAAACAACTCCATGGTTGAAAAGGGCTTTAACGTATATGTATCTTAGCAATGGCAACTTTTCCAAATGATCAAAAGGTGCCAAACAATTTAGGCGAAGGGAGATAAGGATTGATGGATACTTGGATATATAATCAGGGAGTTTTCATGGATTGTACCTTTCATGATCATTCATCTGAACAAGTAGGTGAGGAATCATAGCCTAACTTCTTAATAGAACAGTGAGGCATCTTTTCAAGGTGATTGATATCAATTTTCATAAACTAGCTGCATATACAAACTACCCCATGAATTATTGATCAATGGTAAGTTCCAGCCTAACATATGGGATTGAATTTTGGAAAAAGCTTGTAAATGGCATAGCACTAACTATAGACAATACTAAAGTGATATTAATCAAAACTCCTGTGCTCTAATTGAGTTAGTAAGTTGTTTATGGATAAACTACAAAAAAAAATTATCGATTTTTTTTAATGAATAATATATTATAGATATAAAATAGTGATTAAATAGAGTACTTCCTAACCCATTCGATATAACAAATGATTTGGGTTATCTTAATTGTTAACAATATTCGCAAAAACAAACACAATTATCTAAATTATTTAGTATGTTTCTATAATGATCTTTATGAAGAAAAGGGAAAATAAATCTAGCAAGGAAGAACTACTCCACCATTGGAAACACCACGGCCGATCCTCATTTGAGAGAAAGATCTCAACAATATCGAAGACATACGGTCCAACTGCTTCATTGATAATGTTCCATACGGTCTATTCACCATCAAAGCACCTTTCAAAGAAGAAGAAGAAGAAGAAGAAGAAGAAGAAGTGGCATCACCATGTTTTTGATCACTCTCTCTTTGTATGTCAATTGCAACAAAAGAGTGATCCATTGACAAAGACCTCTACAACTCCAAAAACCTTTTATTTTTATTAGCTTCCATTGGCAACACAAATGAAACACTATGCCTTAGTAAGTTATGCCTAAACGAACCCTCCTGCCTAGAAGTTGAAGCTTGATCACCACCTTCTTCTTGCTCTCTTTGTTCAAGAAACTCAACCAAGTCCTGATCAGGACTGGATTTTTCAATATTTTCTTCAGAATTGGTTTGTTCAATTGGTGAACGACAAATCGGACAGTTTGTGTGTGCCATCAACCAGTCGTCGATACATACGACATGAAAAACATGTCCGCAAATAGGTAACAGCCTTGCCTTGTCACCTTCTTCGAGCTCACCTAGGCAAATAACACATTCGACTTGGTCAAAGTTTTCACTGAGTTGATCTTTGGAGAAATGAAAAACTGGGATTGAATCAAGAACATGTCGTTCGACACCAATTCCGATTGGACCGCCGGCTTGAATTGCACTGTCAAGAAAGCTTGATCTTCTTCGTCTTCTTCTTCTTCCAATACAATACTTGACAAGAATTAAATGGTAAGCCACTATGGCTAATGTTGTTCCGACCAATCCTGCTAGTGAGATCAACAATGGAGTCACAAAGGACCCTTTGATTTTGTGAATTAGGCCCTATTGATTCATCCATGGTTCATCCTCTTGTAACAATGGAGTTTTGTCTGACAGAGAGTGAAGTTATTGTTAATTTCGTCAAATGATAGAGACAAGGTAACGTTAGGGGTTAAATAAGGGGAGATGCATGTTAGTGTGAAGACACAACATCGGAGGTGTGTGAAGGGAGTTACAAGAAATGTGGGGGTTGTGTTGAATAGATTTGCAAGAAATTCAGGGGAGGTGTACACGTGGAGTTGTTGTCTGTGGAAGCTGAGGCAGAGGTTTGTAGGCGTGTGGCATGGAATTCGACAAGTGCAAGTCACTTGAGAAGAGCAATTCACAAGTATTCGCAAATGGGATTGTCCAAGTATCTACCATGAGTCCTCAAATGCATGAATCATACCATGAAAAAATTATTAATTAGGGATATAGGTGTTTTGTTGAGAGAGTTAGGTGACCTGTGACACCAAGTTTCGTTTTCATACGTGACATCTTTAGTTCTTTTTCTTTTGATAAGTCATTTTATTTGCATACTAAAGATCGACTATGTGACCTTTCAGCCTAGAGTTGATAATTACGTTACACATGTGGCATCTTTAGTTTGTGGACGGACGATGGCATTTTTTTAACTATAGTGGACGGTTCGAGTAATTTGACAACCATTTTAATTAATTAATTTTTCCAGATTTCAAGTTTGAACATTGAGTATGTAGTTACTTTAAATTTCTCCAAAGAGACATTTGCAGCTTTGCTGCTTTTCGAGGTTTTATCCGGGTCGAATCTGAATTAGTAGAATTTTACGGAATTCTGGATACCGAGTGGTCGGACAAAAAATAACAACAATAACTACATTAACTTGAGTTTTCCAAAATTTTAAAAGCAAATAAGAATTAGTCAAATGAACGGTAAAATAGTATATAAATCTATATACGTCATAGTCAAACGAACTTGAGTTTAATCTAGAGGTAATTATGCCACGTGTCAACATAAACATTTTGATTTTGAAAAATAGAAATATCAGTTTTCTAATTGCTAAAATGCCAACATTTTTAATGTTTAATTGTCTAGATGACATACTTTTAATATTTAGTTGAAAAATACAACATTTAATTAAATAAAAATAAAATTTTCTATAAGTAAGAGTTATTAATAAAATTAATGAGGTGTCGCTCTCTTTTTTTTTTTTTAAAAAAAAAGTCAATTGTTTCTCTCTCCTCTTCCCTCACACTCTTCTTTCTCTTTCATCCTCTCCTCTCTCAATCTCATCCCTGAAACCCTAACAACTCAAAACCCTCCATCGCCACCCTCTGTCACCCTCACTTATTCTGTTTCTCTCTCTCTCTCAGCTTCGTGTCTTCTCCCCTTCATCTTTTCTCTCATTACCGTTGTTTGATCTCTTCTTCTCTCCTTGGTATGGTTTGGTCAAATGTCTCTCGTCAGCCTCCTTTCTTCGACGCTCCGTTTGTTGTCTCGTGGGCGGTGGTAGAGTGCGATATGACGACAATGATGGAGTGCACATCGGTGTAAGCAGCGACTAGGGTAAACAAAACCCTAGCTACTACTTTTTTTAAATTACATAATTGCCCTTGGTTTTAAAAAAACAAAAATAGTCTTTGTTATTCATTATTTAATGTGAAAAAACACTTTAAAAAATTGTGTGTGTTCAGCTTGTTTTGCTGATTTTAATTGATTTATGTTGAAATTAATTTTCTGTAGGGGTGAATTTTTTGAATTATTTTGATTTTTTATAGGACGGATACATTTGAATACTCGCGGATATATTCAGAGATATTTGGAGACTAAAAAATTATATAAAAATTAAATTTTGGATACATTTAGATACTATAAAAAATTATATAAAGAATTGATATTTGGATACATTTTGGAGACTCAAAAAATTGTAAAAATTATATTCAAAATTGTAATTTTAAAGCATTTAATTTAAAAAAAATATTATATCAAAAAATTATTAAATCAAATTTTATATAAAAAATTGTGATTTATAGATATTTGGATACATATGGATATACTTGAATACATTTGAAGATCACCAGATACATTCTGAAAGATCATATTTTTTCTCTCTTGAAATTTATTTTTTGTGAAAAAATCAATTTCTCTAAAAAATATCACGATTTTTCTAGAAAATCACATTTATCAAATTTAGTTTGTTTTATTTGACATTTTTTGTGTTTAAAACTTGCATGTCATTTATTAAAATTTAAATTTTAACGACATATAGATGCTAAATTTTTCTAATATATTATTTGGTGTGAGCTGGGTCTAAAGCTCAAAAAGCCCACAAAGACCGTTGAGGCTCAACATTTCGAAAAAGGGCCAAGGGAAAATAATCCACATTCTAGAAAATTATTTCTACATATTATTCAAGTGTTTTCTACAATATAATTAGCAAACAGCAAGCTTGAGATCAAGATGAAACTTGAACAGTATACTTAAGGTTATTAAATGATATTCCTGAAGACTAGATAATAAGAGGAGATGAGATTATACGTTCTTATCATTCACTATTCAACCCTTCTATAAATAAGAGAACTCTTGACATTTTGAGATATGTTTGTACCATCTACACGATATATCGAAACTTTGCATAAATTCCGACTTAAACATCAGAGCACTCACGGGGAACACCTTCCAGAACTCTAACCATGTTCTTTTTTTTTGCCAACCTAACCATGTTCTTTTTTATTGGTTTTGTTTGAGTACACGTGATGTGACCAAAGTAATAACCGCATAGTTGTTGAATTGAGGCAACAACATTATTAAGTTAAAGTAATTCAAAATGTATAGTCCTAAATTGAGATTTATACTGCCGTATTAATAGAAAAAAAATCTTAACTAAGTTTGGCTTAGAAAACAAAATTCTTAGCTTAGTTAAGAATTTCTCTTAGTTAGAAATCAAAAGTAAAGTAAAAAAAATCTGGATTTTTTTAGTATCTTTTATTTTGCGGTTACAAAGTCTAATTAGTTTTTGATAATAGATTAAATCAAATTACTATTAAGAAAGTATTAAATTTAAATTTTTCTTAACACTTTAAGAATTTTAACAGTCCAATAATTGATTTTTCACCAAAAAGAAACATCATAGTAATTGAATTATCACTATTAAAAAATTCTTAGTTCCTATGCTTCCAAGCCTTCATAATCTTTTATTCTTCATTATCTAATCCACACAAATGTGAGGGAAAAAAAGAAGAAGAAGAATGTATTTAGGGGTATTTAGGGGTCTAATAGAGATGAGTTGAGCCAACTTTGCAATACTCAAACTTAGCTCAGTCAAAATGCTTCAAGCTCGAGCACCCCTCCAGTTTCAAATCTTGTATAAGCTTTGCTTAAACCTTTCATTCATTCGTTTTCTTACAATATTTCCTTTTTCATTTTATACACTATTAATTTTTTCTCCAAGTTTAAATCACAAAAATGAATCGCAAATAATTCTTAAGCATCTATATTTGATTTTTAAGCCTAATCACGAGCTTTTTGAATCAAATTTTAGAGTAATTAAGCTAGATTCATTTTACATTTTGAGCTTCAAAATCCGCCAAGTTTGACTCATTTACTATTTAACTAAGTCATAAATAAGCTTTTATCAAATTGAACACTAAGTTATTCACGGACAACTTAACTCATTTACACCCATTTCAATATTAGTTTGGCTTAAACAACATTACATGGTACTCTCCATCCCATAATTATAATACATTTTGCATTTGCACATAAATTAAGAAAAATGCAAAATTTTGAAAATACAATTTCCTTTTTAACAATAACACATAAGATTTTACACTTTATTTTATGTAAATGTATTAGTTACAACTTTATATTTATTTATAGTTATACTTAAAAAATCTTGAGTTAAAATTTAAGGGAGCTTCGAATAGCTTGCTTGCTTATTTGAAACACAGGAAAGCTAGGCCAAACAAAAGAAAACAAAGATGTGTTTTTCACAACAGAAAAATATTTTATGGCACCGCAAAAGTTCAATCAAGTTCAAAGCCAGAATTCTGTCACAGCATCCTAATCATAGGTAGTTCAAGGGACAAAAAAAAAAGCAGTCCTTTCATCTAACTATGAATAAATTACACTTCTTGATCAGGAAAAAGAACATGTGCCTACGCTTCATTCAGCTCCATATCAGACGTCCATTACACAACAAGATGAAAAATCTATCGTACGCAACTCACTTCAGCAATCCACGTTTACGGTTTCTTCCATTACCTGTACCAAGAGCATTGTCATGGAAGCGAAGCACAGAGCTTAAGAATCAAATAAAATAAAATTCGAAGATAACATTGCATAAAGAATGTCTCAATGAGTTAAGTTTTATTGGTTATTAGAGAACTTCAAAATAAACCTCCGTGCATATATAACAGAAACATTTCTTCCAGTTTCCTACATATCACAGAACAAACTTTAAAACTCAGTTGTTTGAAATTAAGATTATAACATATCCTAATTAACTTCAAACATATTAGTAACATAAAAGGCCCAAATAAAAAACTTACAAGGCTGCTTAAATCCCTTCATCCATACTAAAATGCATGGCAAAGCATACCAATTTAATCTGATCAACGGTTAGCTTCAGGCCCTGGGCCATTAATGTTGAAACTATCAGATCCACCACTTGTAAGAGGTACTGGATTTGCTTTATAAGTTGCCGGAGGGACACTACCAGGAGCAGACGCTGCTGTACTTCCAGGGATGGGTGTTGGTGCAATAGCTGGAGGTGGCCTCGAGACTCCATTTACATGACCCGGGGCTGGGAAGGAAGGAGCGCCAGGCGGTGCCACCATCGGCAGCATGGCTGGTGGTCCAGACACATAGCCTGCCAAAATCAGAATGAATATATAATAATAATATTCACATCATTAGCACAAATAAATTGTCATTCAGCATATCATACTGAAGAAGACAAGAAGTGCATTCAGTAGAAATAGCAAAGAAAGACTATCATGGAAAGATAATGACATATAAATGGTAAAAAAAGGTCAAACAATAAGAACTTGCAACAAGCACAGAGTATCCTATCAATGGCTTCAAGAGAGAGAATAAAATAGTGATGTCAACTATTTAGAAATACTCAAAGAAATATAAATACATAAAGAGTCATAACCATATAACAGTCACAAGGTGAAACACGTTTGCTCAAATCAATCACAGAAGCATTTAACAGGAGTCAAAAGAAGCAAACATTATGACATAATCAAAATAGGACAGTAACAAGAGATTTTCCATGCAGTAAGCAAGAGTATAGGCATATCATGTGATAAAATGACAATAATTTTTACCTCCTGGGGCACCGGGAAGTGGCCTTGGTAAAACAGGAGGTCGAATCCCCATAGCACCAGGTAATTGAGAAGGAGGCATCATAGGTGTCGGTAAAACAGGAAGACGGGGTCTATGAGCCAGCAAATGCTGATTGTAAGCAGCGCCAACCTGCTGAAAGGCTGCAGCTTGGCCAAGATGCTCCTTGATCCTCTGGTCAATTAAAATTTGTGTTTGCTGCTCCTCAAACTGCTGGTAATATGATCTCACGTTTGCCTAATCGCATCAACAAAATCATCATGCGAAAATCAAATTTTAATATCAAGAAAGAAAAAGATAATCCCCAAACATGGACACGATCAAGTATACCTTATGTTTGTAACCCGCATTGTGCTGCTTTCTAACAGACGGCTAAAATTCACAACAGATAAAATTATTTGAGTGAGCTCAACAGATATTATTAAGGAAAAAACAATTACAGCCATTAGAATGACACAAACAAGGCAAATGCTATACTTACAGAATCATGGGTTAAGTAGGTATCACAATAGTCGCAGTAATACCTGCAAAATTAATAAACAAGGAACATTATGAGATTAAACAGTAATTGAAACAATGTTAATTGTTAATTGAAAGAATCAAGCAATGTTTGGCCTAATTGGCTTTTTTAGCTGGAAAGAGAGGAGGTACCTTGGCATGGCTGTTTTTAGCTCTAATTGAAGCAGATATCAAATCAAAAACCCTAGAACAAACAAAATACAACACATCAGAGTCGCCACCAATTAACAAACACAAACAAACAGAGCACAAAGAACTCGCAACTGCAGTTAAGAGCCAAGTTGCCAATCAACAAATACAAACAAACAGAGAAAAAGATTTAAGTTTCAAATCAGAAAGAGGAGCATACCTGAACCTGAAGAAAGGAGACCGACGCGAGCGGGAGCTTGACACCTGCTACTTGCGACCAGACAGCGTGGAGAGAGGAGTCTGAGGCGAGACTGGAGAGGAGAGGCGTTCCCCTTGTATTCTTGAGCCTTGAGAGAGAGAGAGAGAGAGAGTCTGTATCGAAGAGACGAGAGAAGAGATGCGAAGTGAGGAATTCAGGAGAAGGAGCGAGTCGGCTCTCTAGAAGAAGGAACCGAAGATTTAGCCTTTTAGAGCATCCGAAGCCTCCTCATTCGGGATAAAGGCCAATTTAGTACTTTAGTTTTCACACCTTTCACAACGAGTTCTAAATGTCTGGCTGTCTAAACGTTTAGTCCTATACGTTTTGTTTTTTCCTAAATAAGTCCTCAAATCCGATTTGGCACATAATGGCTAAAATTTAATGAAAACTGTACAAAGATGGGATTTAAACTTGCAACCTCTTGCGAAAGAGGAGAGAAACTAACCATTGAACTACTTCTATAACTATTATCTTGGTTTCTATGATAATATAATACTTAATTTAAATATATATATATATCCTTATTGATTAATATAATTTGAAAAAAACACACTTCAATTAGATCTTTAACATATAATTTAATAAGAACACATTTTTTAATATTAATCAAATAATACAAATATATTTCATTTTTTCAAAAAAATAAGTTTTATTTAAATAATAGACAAGTTAAATAAAATAATAATTAATAAATATTTTTTAATTATTTGATAGCTAAAAGTATTATTTTATTGAATGATTAATAAGTATTTTAAATAATTCAGCTCTTAAATAAGTTAACTCCTTATTAATTATAACCAACGCATTTGAATCAATCTTTTAAGAGCTAAATCATTTAAAATACTTATTAATTATTTAATAAAATAATAATTTCATCTATCAAATAATTAAAAAATATTTATTAATTTTTATTTTTTTCATTAGTATTTTATTTCATTTGTCTATTATTCAAATAATTTTTTTCCAAAAAATGAAATGAAATGTATTTTTATTATTTTTATTGATTCATATTTAAAAAATGTATCCTGATTAAATTATATTATTATTAAATTCTACGTTAAAGATTTAATTGAAGTGTGTTTTGTTCAAATTATATTAATTAATAAGGATATATATTATATTCCTAAATTAAGTAATATATTATTGTGCAGAATGTGATAATAGTTATAGAAGTGGTTCAGTGGTGAGTTATTTTCTTCCTTCATAAAAGGTTGCAAGTTCAAACACCATCTTTATACACTTTTCATCAAATTTTACTAACGAGCCACATGAAAACCATAAATTGATTGGAACATGACGTGTTGATGAGTTGTTAGACACATGTTAGTTCTCATCAAGTTAACGGTGCTACGTCAGACTGTTATGTGCCAAATTGAATTTGAGGACTTGTTTAGGAAAACACAAAACACACAGGACTAAACGTTTAGACAGTCAAACATTTAGGACTCATTCATGAAAGGTATCAAAGATAAAATACTAAATTGGCCTTTATCCCCTCCTCAAAAAAAAATTGTATTTTATTTTTTACATTAATTTGTCTTAATATTTGTAAAACATTCTACTTATTTAACATATCAATTATTATTTTATTAGCAAATCAATAAAAAACAGAATGAATGAATATTAACTCTTCAAAAATACAAAGTTGTTATTCATTCCTCCTCATTTTTTTCTGAAGTAATAATATAGTATTAGTTAATGAGAAAAAAATAGATCGGAGTTAAATTTCAATACAAATAATAGAGAAAATTGAATAACATATAATATTTTGAGCAGAGAAATTAAGGAAGCTGTTGGGAATGCTCTTAGAGCATCACCAACAAACTCCTCATCCATTCTGTCATTTTTCTCTCACTTTCTCACTCAAAACTCTCTCAACTCGTCCGAATCTCTCCACATTGGTTCCCCAGCGTCCCTAATTCACTTCTGAGGTAAGATTAACTTCATTTCGTCCATTTAAACTCCAATTTAAGCTTTGATTCTTGCATGCACATATTAGGCTGAAATCCATCTAGGTTCTGATTTATGATGATTCTGAGTTAGTTGATGTTAGAATGAGTTAGAAGGGACTTGTAGGAACGTGATTTAAGCTTTGAATCAAGCGATTTGGTGTGTTTTTGGAAAAGTTAGGGTTTGGTTCGGGAGTGCTTGAGTTGGGGATGATCTGTTGTTTATTTGTGTAATTTGAGGTTAAATTCATGTTCAGGGGATAAAAGTGAGTTGGAATGCACGTTTGATTTTATCGGGTAGCGAGCGGAATGCGATTTTGGCGTTTTTGCAAATATTTTTCCATCGCGGCGGAAGTAGGACATTTTTGCAAATAATTTTTGACGTAGGTAGATTTGTGAATTTCAGAGAATTATGGGATAGATGGTGATTTTTGGGATCATAGGGACTGACTTGTAATTTTACGAGTCAACGATAAATTCGTGATTTACGGGAGTTCGGGGTAGAATTTGGGGATTCTGACTTAAGGATTGCGAGTCAGTAATCCTAAAGTATCTCGGGAACAGTTTCATAAATTGTCGAGTCTCGAGGACCAAAACGTAATCTTACATCTACTGGGGACCAAACTGTAATTTTACACAGCTTGTGAATTTTGGGTCGAGAGTGACAGATTCACTTTCGGATTATAAGTTTGGGCGTTTTTTAGGGGTCTAAATTTGCATATGCATGTATATGAGTTACAGTACCGCCACAGTACCAGAGTCTCATTGATATTATTTCTGATTCGTTATTTTTTCTGTTATTGTTTCAGCTATTTGCCACGTTTGTCGGCGGGACCAGCCACCTGATAGCGGTACCAACATTTAGAGCTTGGACATCCAGGTGAGTGGATGACAGTTTCAGACACATAGGCTATGTCTCGAAACTGTATATTATTTTTTATGTGCTTGACATATATTTGTACCCAGACTAATCTAAGAATTGAGTAATTAAATAATTGATTTATATGAATAAAATATTTATTGTTTTGTTTTTGGAAAGATTGATACACACACACACACACAAACACACATATATATATATATATATAGGTGAAGGTGAATATAGTATCATTAGACTCTATATATGGTGCAAAAATTGTTTAGAGAATACTCTTGTTTAAAAGAAAAATTATAAAATAAGTAATTTTATTTTTCAAGATAAGAAATTCCATCGT
>CAODLS010391300.1:0-12135 GCA_948243855.1 Flueggea neowawraea
TTTCTTGTAACGACAACCCAACAAGCACCTGCCACGTGATTTCATCATTATGTGCATTAAATGCGGGTAACATATGCCCCCAGGAAAGGACTCATCGAGTGATGTGAAATGACGCGATTTGACTAGTTTTCGCCGGCAACGCTTCAACAGTCATGATTAGGGCTTTCCACTTCTTATAAATACCCAAGTCGTGGTCATTTATTGCACTTCAACTACTTTGCAATCTTTCATTCTCCAAACCTCCATTCCTAATCTCTAGTTTATCGTTCTTGATTTTACGTGCAACATGGGTTCAACATCTCCAACTTTTCCATTCACCAGACAATTCCTCAAACCAGTGAATTTGCTAGGCAATTGTCATGCCTTAGCCACTGAAGTTTTTATTTCTTCCTCTACTTTCACAACGGAGCCTCTCAGTGTGGTTTCGGATGATGAAATTCCCTTTGTCCGACACGACGAAACTGAAGAGGGACATTTCTACACTTTGGGTATGATTGCCACCCTTGCTGTTGACGACAAGCTCAACGTATAGCTACCCACTTTTTGAACACATCAAACAAAGGCATTATCCTTAGTGGAAATGTTGGGAGGATCGCCAATTTATTACGTTGGCTCGAGACGGCTCCAGGG
Organism: Flueggea neowawraea; assembly: GCA_948243855.1. NCBI lineage: Eukaryota > Viridiplantae > Streptophyta > Magnoliopsida > Malpighiales > Phyllanthaceae > Flueggea > Flueggea neowawraea. The sequence continues at coordinate 631 of CAODLS010391300.1, forward strand.
AACTCGACCAATCCCTACCCAAATTTTAAAAAGTGGGTGAACACTCGATTGGCCCCTGTGATGGGGAATTCATGGGAGTTGATGGCCCTTAAGAAGTTGGTGAAGTTTTCCACCCGATCGATCGACTTGAATTGGCTTTTCATCGCAACACTTACCAGCATTTCGAACCCCTCGATGAACCAATTCCAATTTCTGGAGGGCTACATGTCGATCACTATGTATGACGTATTGACTATATCGGGAGCAAGTCTTGTCGGGTTCTCACTTCCTCTAAGGGCTTTCGAAAAAAAAAATGCCACGATGAAGAGTTATCTATCAAGCAAAGAGCATAAACTTCCATCTTTTTATGGAGCCTCGATCCCACCGACTATCTCAACTATAGTCGAAGGGGAAAAAATCCCTCGAGAAGACCTAATTAGCTTCTATCTTTACTTGCTCTGCAAGTTTGTTTCTGCCACCAAGTCCAAGAGACCCATTATGGGTATGTTTTTATGGGTTGTGGCCCTTGCTGAATGGATGAAAGATGATGTGGTCGTCGAATTTGGGCCCATCATTCTCCTCTGTGCTTACCTTGGGATTTCGTCTGTTGTTCACGAAAAGTTCACTATGTCGAGCGTGCCATATTGGCTAGTGCAACTTTAGGGGGAGAATTACTTCTCGAATATTCATGTCATTATCAACAGGAGAAAAGAGCGGGACTCGTCTGCCAAAATCTCGGTCGAAGAGTACATCGCTTATCTTGCTAACAAAGACGTAGTTCAGCGGTGAGAGACGCTCCTCGAATGATGTCCCTTCCATCCTCTCGACACTGAAGGCCTTGATCCTTACTCGGTTTCCCTTTTTCGCAAATTCGAGTGGTTCGGGAGATTTGTCTGTCTAGCACTCAATTTTGGCGGGTCGAGATCTCCTTTTGTTGTCTGGTTTTTTTGCTGCCAGCAACATTTTCTTCCATGCCCATGCTGAGCAGTACACACCCAATCTTTACAGTCGACAATTTGGGTTGGTCCAATCGATACCTTATCCATTCATCTGGACCATTAATCAACCCTAGGAGAAGAGAGCAGACAAAGCTAGGGGAGTTATTCTTACTTGGGAGCAAAATTGGAAGAAAGCTATCGGGAAAATTTCGTTTTTAGAGAGGATGACTCATTGTGCTGGTGCAACCCGCGCCTTCAGAACCATATGGGAGCCCTATTGGGACAAATTTGTCATATTAGGTTCGTTTCGATTCAATGACGTTCTCAAGGATCGAGGTACATTCACATAATTCGTGTTAAACTTTTTCTATATTTTGAACTAATTGGTCTTCTTATTTCAGCAAGGTCGACTCTTTTGACAGATGCTCGGGACGTGGCCTCCGAGCAAAAAATATGATCTGCCAAAAAGAAGTCAGAATTAAGGGGGTCACGTCACCGCAAACGATCTCCCGATGAGAAGGCCTACGGGGATCGTGAGGAGTCGCCTCATCACAAGAGGCCTCGTCCAACTGTCACTCATTCTCAAGAGCCGGAGACAACCCAAACATCTCCTGGCGAAAGGCTCGTTCTCCGGTCAACAGTACTTCAGGTTGGGAAAACCTCGGTAGCATATCCTTCGTCAGCCCCTCGACCGTCGACCAAACAAAAGGGGAAAAACCCATAGTGGTCAAGCCTCGTCTTGAGGATGATCCTCAGGATGGAGTTTCTACTGTCGTGACCCTCTCAAGTTCTGAATCCTTCTCCATAAGTGATTCGAGTGGAGAGATGAGAGCGACACGTGCGACTTGAGTGGTCTCAAATTTAGAAGCTGAGGGGCAATCACTCGAGCATCCATGAGGATTCATTGAACAGGCCACCAAAAGGCAGTTGGTCGAAGAGCTACGGGAAGCGCTACTGCCAGTCCTTACCGAGGAACAGTCCGTGCCCCCAATCACTACTCCCTCCGAGTTCATCGTAACCTATTCTCTTTCTCCAGCCGCGTATGTTGAAACATTGTTGGATGTTTCTTCGGACCTTGGCACCTTCTGTGACAATCTTTTTTAGGAAGCTACTACCGGTTTTCTCAAACTCGCCTGTGCGCACTGCTCAACCGATTTGGATGACATCATTATTCGCACTTTTGAGGAGATGCGGGAAGTTGGATTTAAGATTATCGGGGCCAATAATAAAATATATTGTCAATCTCATCCTCAGTTCTCCCGAGAACTCGAGTGGGTTGACCGGGAGTGAGCCCAAGCTCTAAAACCTGAGCTGGAGCGTGCCACCGTCGAGACTTAACAAATATCCACTATGCTTACTGAGGCCCGTACTCAAGAAGCCAAGCTTTTGAAAAAAACTTGACAGGGCACGGAAGAAGACTAAGCGGCTGAAGGATAAAATTGTTAGAGCAGTGAGTCAAACAAACTCTCTTAAGGAGGAGATCCAAGCTCGAGAGTCTAGAGCAGATACCACCGTTCAATGTTCCAAAACTAGGTTGTTGATGGAGGCTCCTTCACGACATCTTTTCGATCTGATACAATGCATTTCTCCCAACGCATAGCTTAGCCCTCTTTTTTTTTGTATTGCTTATGTACCTTGGTTTTTGAACATGGAATGGAATATGCATAAGCAATTTTTATTGTTATCATTTATTTTATTTTATTTTTTTTACAATCCTGATTGCTCATACATGGCCCATAACTCGTGAAACTTGCTTTTTAGAATTTCTCGATTCGCTTCCCATATCGACTGCACATATCATTTTAAATATTGCCCGTTGATACTGCGGCGATGAAGAATCCCTTCCAAGGACTCTAATAAGTACGCATTCCCTGAATACATTTCTTTTATCTGGAAAGGACCTTCCCAATTTGGTGACCATTTCCTGAGCCATTGATCTTTCTTTCATGGAAGAAGTATTACTTTCCACACGAGATCACCCTGTTCGAAATGATGCGTTTTGATCTTTTTATTATAAGTACGAGCAACTCTTCGTTTTTGGACTTGTATGCAATCTAAAGCTTCAAGTCGATCCCAATCTAATCCTTCGAGTTCCACCATTATAGCTGTATAATAGTCTACGAGATCAAACTCATTCTGTCTTGCCACCCGGAGTGATTGTGCCATGACCTCGAATGGTAATACCACTTTGTGACCGTACGTTAACCGATAGAGACTTGTTCTCGTTCCTATTTTCAAACCAATTCTGTAGGCCCACAACGTACTTTGTAATAATTCATGCCATTCCCTTGAGTTTTTTGAAATCATACGCTGGATGTTATTCTTAATGATTTTGTTTGTTGATTTCGCCTGTCCATTCTCCTAAGCGTAGTACGGATTTGGAATTTACCATCTTGAAACCATACTTGTTAGTAAATGATTGGACCTGTTCACCTTTGAACTTGGTGGCTTGGTCTACCGTGATTGACTGAGGTAGTCCAAACCTGTAAATAATATGTTATTGGATGAACCAGATCACTTCATCCTGAGTAATTCATTTCAAAGGGATGGCCTCCACGCATTTGGTAAAGTAATCGGTAGCCACCAACACATACAAATGTCCTCGGGATAACTTATGATGTATTTCTCCAATGGCATCCATTGCCCAACCTCAGAAAACCCAAGGATTAATGACTGAATGGAGTTCGGCTGCTGGTACTCGGGGAATGTTTCAATGCTTTTGACAAGACGTGCATCTTTTGGCCATCGTAATACAATCTTTACGTACGAAAGGCCAAAAGAAACGGTGTCGTCGAATTAGCCATGCCATTTTCTCGCCAGCTTTGTGTAAACCACACAACCTATGTTGCGTTTTTGTCATAATTTGAAGGGCCTCGTCGATATTAACACATTGTAAAAGCATTTGTGATCCCCTTTCCAAAAAACTCTCCTTCAATTACGGTGTAATTCTGCATTAGTTGCTTTAAATGGGAATTTTTCCCAATGAGTGATGGATTCATTAGGGCCGTTATCAGCTCCTCTCACCAGTTGCTTATCCGCTGCAAAATCGTGTTGCAAACCTCGAAGGTTCTAGTCTCATCTAAAAGGATTATGGACTCTATCGTGAGGTTTCCTCTCAGACTTAGTTGCAACAAATGGCACCGAGATACTAGTTGAGCCAATTCGTTCGCCATCCAGCTTGATGATCGTGGAATGTATTGGAGTTTATGGACATCGAAGAATGTCAATAACCCGTCAACTCGCTGGAGGCATTTCGCAAGGATTTTGTCATTGCATTTGGCTTTCTTTGTCACTTGGTGAATCACTAGCTGCGAATCTCTGTAAATTTCCAAGATGTAAATATTTTTTTCCCGAGCGAGTTTGAGACCTAAAATTGAAGCCTCGTACTAGGCTTGATTATGGATGCACTTTCCAATTATTCAGCAAGATATTTGTGTTGGTGTCCCTCTTGGAGAAACCATGACTATACCTATCCCTTGGCCATATTTCGTGCTAGGACCATCGAAATACAACTTTCAAGGTACCAAACCGTAATAGGCTATTTCGATTAGAAGTTCTATCTTTTTGGGGCTTCGATGTTTTGGCATAAAGTTGGCTAATGCTTGTCCTTTTATCGATTTTTACAAAACGTAAACGAGATCGAATTGCACCAAAGCCAAACTCCATTTGCTAATTCGACCTTTGAGCAATGGACTCGTTAACATGAATTTCAATATATCGGATTGCGCAATAACGAAAATAGTTTAGACAATAAAATAAAGCCTTAATTTTATTGAAGCAAAAAACAGTGCCAAACATAATCTTTCTATAAAAGGATAATTACATTCGGCATTGTTCAAACTTCTACTTAAATAGAAAACGAACCTTTCTTGCTCTGTCTCGCTATCCTGCGCAGCAAGCATCTGAGTGATTCTGGACCCGCGGCGACATACAACTTGAGTGGCTTTCCCGGGATTGGTGTAGCCATAACCAGTGGTTTTGATAGGTATGCCTTTAAGGCTTCGAAAGCCTTTTGATGACTCACATTCCACACGAATTCTTCTGTTCCCTTCAATCGAAGCAATGGGGAGAATACTTGCATTTTTCCTGCAGCATTAGAGATAAAACACCATAGATAATTGATTTGCCCCAAGAAACTTTGCAACTCCCTCTTAGTTCGGGGAGGTTTGGCAGCCAATATTGCCTTGGCTTTATTCTCATCCATTTTAATTCCTCGGTTGTGAACTAAGAAACCCAAAAAGTTTCCTGTCGAGACCCCAAAAGCGCACTTTAGAGGATTTAACTTCAAACCATGGGATCACATTCGTCGGAACATGCATTTTAAATCCTCTAAGTGTTTCTCGGGATCTAACAACTTGACTACTATGTCGTCGATATACACCTCGACAACTTGCCCAATCAAGTTATGAAAAATCGCATTCATTGCCCGTTGATACATGGCTTTTGCATTTTTTAGGCCGAAAGGCATGACGACCCACTCATACATTCCAAGAGATCCGGGAAATCAGAAGGTTGTTTTATGAATGTCTTCCTCTACCATGTAGATCTGGTTATATCCTGAGTAACCATCCATAAAGGAAAATACCCGAAATCCAGCCGTGTTGTTAATAAGCATATCGACAACTAGTATTGGGTATTCATCTTTAGGGGAACTACGGTTGAGATCCCGAAAGTCAATGCAAACTCGAATCTTTCCATTTTTCTTTTTCATTGGCACTATATTTGAAATCCATTCTACGTACCTGAAAGTTCGAATGAATCTGACTTTGAGAAGTTTGTGAATCTCTTGCTGCACCAAAACCATGATTTCACGAGTCATCCTTCACGACCTGTCGAAATGGTCTTCCTCCTTCCTTGATCAGGAGGCAATGTTCCACCAGCTTCCGATCAAGGCATGGCATCTCATGATACTCCCAAGCGAAGCAATCTTTGTATTCCCTGAGGAGTTTGATTAAATCACTTTTAAAGGTAGGGTCGAGAAGTCCACTTACCCAACTGATTCATGGTTCTTGTTCACTCCTGAGATTGACTTCCTCGAGGAGATCTCACACTTCTGGCTTGACGTCTTCGACTTCCTGAGCCAAAGACAAATCTATCCATCCATCCTCTCGATAATCTATTGGGACTTCTTCAATGCAGCCCAACTCACATACTTCACCGATGGTGGGTTGCTTTATACGACGAACCAATGCCTCGGTCGCGAGGACCAATAGCTGCTGCACGGAGTCTTGTATGACCTTCATGCCTTCCGAGTTCGTGTAGGACTCATTCATCGACGACGAGCTTTAGGCGGGGTTTTCGTTGCCTCGCTCTGTGATTGTCACTTGATGTACTCGGATGGGGCTCATCAATGTTACCTCATCGAGATCGTCGACGGAAGGAGAGTTGACAGACTCTTCTGAGGTGGAATCGTCTTTAATTATCACCACCTCTTTTCCTTTGTCCCCAAGCTCTTGGGGCGTCTGTGATGGGAAGAGAGTCCCTCCGTTACTAGCTGCTCCCCGGGAACCATCAACTGGCGGCACTAGGCCAACTACCTGGCAGCTATAATCTTGCCAAAATGGGATGACCGCATCACCTAAAATGCCAACATCAATCATGTAAGATTCAACATGTTTTCCATCAGGGTCAGCGTAAACAGTTTCAATTTTATCCCCATTCCAAAACATAATGCGCTGGTGCAATGTCGAGGGGACACATATATTTCGATGTAACCAATCTCGACCGATCATGGCATTAAAGGAAAGGTGTATGTCAACAACATATAAGGCTGCCAAAGATTCTTTCGTTCCCACTTTAATGGGAGCGGCAAAGGCCCCTTTGACTTGGGCCATATTTTCAGCAAAACTCGTTACCTCGGTGTCAACAGGAATTAAGTCTCTGAGGTTTTTGTTCACCATGGAGAGCATTTTGAGAAGCAACAAATTTACGGCTGCACCCCCATCGACCAGGATTTGGCCTATAAGGATTCCATTAATTGTTGCCTTCACATATAGGGGTTTAAGGTTGACCCCTTTAGATATGTCAGGTTTTTCATATCGAATATACTTACTTGGTGCCTTGGTTGCAGCTCCCGACTCCTTCTTCTCGACCACTGCCACTTCGACAGTCGGGGCTGTTGTGTCTTCTACATCCTCAGGTTGAGTTGTCGATTGCCCCAACGAAGCCTTATATCCTATAGGGAGTGTCAACACCATATTGCAATCGACTATTGTGGGCCCTTAAGAGGAGGAAAGTTGTCAAGGATGACCTTAAAGTCGCTCTCCGAGAAATCAGTCTCAAAGTTCGACTATTGGGGTGCTTTTTCGATGGCAAAAAATCCATTCAGGCTTTCTTCCTTCTTCGTCGGCTCTTCGCACACTTGGTCCAGTAGGACATTTTTTGTCTACTTCCGAAGCTTTGCCAAGCGTTGATACCACCTTCTTTTCTGTGATTTGCTCAACTTAGTGGGACCGAGAGGCTCATGCCTCCTCTTTGAAAACAGTGGTGTTGGGGCCGTGAAATCCTTCCAAACTCTAGCCTCAGGGTTTCGAGGCTTTCAAAACCTTTATGGCTTTGGCTCAGACACTTCGACGACGGGTAACTTTCCTTTTCGCACCTGTTCTTGCTCCCACTTTCTTTTCTCCTCAAAGTGCATTCGAGGAGCAGCATACTGGGGAGCTCGTGAAGTGTGATGGGTAGTTCGAGGAGTGAAGTATCACGTACCTCAAGCGTTGGCATATTGATCAGCTAAGAAGCTTTGAGTCCGCTCATACATATGCTTCTGGAGCTCACCAGGCCGACGCACGTTCCACGTCAACTGGTGGGGGACTATCAGCTCCTGCAATCTTTCGGCACACAGATGACAAAAACCCATCCTTTCAGGTGATATGTCCTTTGACGCCTAGTTTGTGCGTGGATAATGACATCTCTCAGTGGGTGGAATGACCCTAGAGTGCTTCCCGAGTTCCTATTTTTGCCACAAATTGTAGAATTCATAGCTTGCCGAACCTTGGGTGAATGGGTTATGGTGTGAGTTTTGTAGCCGAGCTAGGCCCTCCGGTATATTCGAGGCCAAGGGCTACTTCCTCCTTATTTGTTAGATCGTACCAGCTGTAATCCCGATGTTTGTTTAAGAAGTCATTGAAGTCAACACACTTGTCAGTGGGATGAAGGTCAGAAAGGTGCCATCTGCAGACCACATCGAGTGAGGGATCTAAAAAGCGTGGGAAGTTAAGCACACCCATATCCACCAACCTATTGAACAATTCCACTGTCATCCGAGTGGCCTTCGTGACACTAGAAGTTGCATGCACACAAGGAAAAAGATCAATTACATAACATTCAAAACTTTATGGAAAGGGGTTGCTATTAACGTCTATTACTTCCCGTGAGTCGGGAAATTGTAATTCCTTTGACTCTACCAAATCTTGGATTACATTTCTAAAATTATGCAATTGTTCGTTGAGTGTGACGGCGAACTATGCCATTTACAAAATTTCTTCTCTCGAAGCTCCTCAGCCGAAGGAAGCTTGTGATTGTTTTTACACCGGATTCTCTTGTTTTCCAAGAGCAAGTCAAAGATCAAATTAGCCTTGTCTAAATCGAAAGAATATTTCCTATTTTCTTTAAATTTGAAGTTCACAGGAGCTTATGCGCTCTTCTTGGCCAAATGATCACACACCAAAGGTTTCTCTTTGACATATTCAGCCACATCGATTTCAACCGTCGCATTGTCCACGTACTCAATCGCTTCTTTCAAAGCGTCGGTAGGTGCGATCTCTTGGTAGTAGCTGCCAAAAGTCCTACTTTTCCTTATGCCTTTTTCCTTGAGGATACTCTCAAACTGAGCTGTTGTCTCCGTTAATTCGTATAAATCGTGGAACACCATGCCCACTTCTTCCGTAATTCAAAATTCAAACCGTCCTGAGCCACTCGAAGGAACTCCCTCTCGGGAAGGTTAATCTGACATCAAATTCGGGCCTGTCAAAACCTGGTTAAAAATTCTTCTACAGTTTCTCTAGCATTTTGTTTCAATTAAGCTAAGTCCGCGATTGAGGTCTCAGGATCGCTTTGTGCGAATTGCATCTGAAACGCATTTTGCATGTCCCACCATGTAAAAATGGAATTCGGCGAGAGGTTGAGATACCAGTTGAATACGGTTCCCATGAGCGAACTTGGGAACAATCTTAGTTTCATGAAATCGTTTTCAGAAACCTCTGCATATTGATTAGTAAAGCGCACCACATGTTCGAGAGTAGACATCTTGTCATCCCCTGAGAACAATGTGAATTCTGGGACTTTATACCCTCGAGAAAAAGGGTAACCCCTGTCGATGTAATCCAGATATGGTTTACGGTAAACTGGGCGGTTCACCTGCTGTATTTATGGACCGAACAATCGTTCGATCATATTAGCCATCGCTTCTTGTGTTAATTTGGGTGGCTGTTGAGCCCCAATAGGTAGTGGGGGTGGTACACCTGACAGTACAGGCGGTGGTCCTCTAGGGACTAGACCTCCATATGGTTGTGCTCCGGGATGAATCTGAGGTTGTCCTTCCGAGACGAATCCTCCATAAGGCTGTGATTCTGAATGTGTGGGAGGTTGGCTTCTTGAAGCAAAATTTCGGTAAGGCTAGGCTCCCGACTACGTAGGAGGTAGACCTCTCGAAATCAAACCACCAAAAGGTTGTGTTCCAGGATGAGTAGAAGGTTGGCCTCTCATGGTAAGACCTCCATAGGGTTGCAAACTGTACGTTGTATGTGGTATGACCGAGTTAGGATAAGCCATAAGAGGAGCAGGGTGATATAGAACCGTAGTGTTATTCCCCGAAGTTTCAGACGCTCATTCGACAACATGAACATACGAGTTTGTCGGGAAGACAACCTGCTAAACTGGAGGAACTAGAGCCGGGGTCGCAAAAATGTTACTGCCACTCAGACCCCAAGATTTGGTGTTTATTCTGAAATGAGGGTTATTCTGGGCAATGACATTCACGGATGGAACCACTCTAGTGGAGTACGTCGGTAGCGCAGGTTCGTATGCCATGTTGGTGGTTACCGAGGGATAACCCAAAGGCAATTCAGAGGTCCTTGCTCGAGTTTCCCCCGAGAAGTTGGCTGAGTCCTCATTGGTCATCGAGTGTTTCCCTTTTGCTGCCCATGCTTCCATGGCTACTTCGACTTCCTTCGTGATTTGTTTCCCAATAGGTGCATGCAAGTCGTGATTGAGATGGTTCAGATCTCCCATGATGTGGTTACCCTCACGTCGGACTTGTGCATATCAATCATTAGTTTGCCTGAGGAACTCTTCGGACTGTTTATCTGCTAGATTTGTTGCGTGTAGTTTTTTCCATTCGATAGCTTTTGTCAGATGGGACACTTGCTTATCGAAGTGGTCTCCTAATTCTTTTCGGTGGGTTTGAAACATATCTTGCAACGTGTCATTTACCTTTGACAAAAAGGCAGCTATATGTTGGCAGAAAACTACATAATGTGCCGTCATAAGATCCTGATTTTCAGAGCTTTCGTATCCCTCATTTTCGCGAGGGGCTTCCGAAGATGGCCCGCGAAGAGGAGATGCCTCCTGACGGGAAGCCTCTTCTAGATTTGTGAGATTAGCATTTCGTGTAGCACGTCTTTCCATATTTCCTACTGTGGTCGCCATAAACTGTTCTCAAAATTCTCTTTAAGGAATCGAATGGTTGCAGATGTAAGATTCGAGAGGTGGAAAATCGTATAGGGTTCGGTATTGCCTATCGAATTAAGACTTTCGGACGTACTAATCGAATGATCGTAACAAATAAAGAAAGAATAAAGTAAAGGAATGAAATAATAACTGAAATTGAACTTAAGAGAGAATTCGTGAGCTTACACTTGACTCAAAAGAACCTATTGAAGTCATGGTCAATGCAAACAGGACGAATTTGAGTCTTGCACAAAGAAAACATGCTACTATGAGAATAAAAACTTGCAGAGTAAAAGTAAAGACAATGATGGGTGTTGATATGTGCCCTTTGTCCTGTAGTAATCCCCCTTTTATACTTGATTTTCTTTCGGCCAGATAGCCACGTTCTCTCCCCACGTCTTCCATTTATGAGGAAGCCCATGTTCTTCTTCAACGTCGTGCCCCGAAAAACTCTCACACGTTCTTACTTCGGACGTGTGCTCCGTAAATTGCTCCACGTTTCCTCGTGCACTGTCATGGGTGAATGTTTCTAACTCATCGGCTCCTTCCCGAGTCATTCTTTCCCGAGAAGACCCTTCCGAATATCTAAAACCATTCTCGATTCGTTCTTCCTGAGATTTGGAAACATGATCTTCAAGTATTCACGTGTCATCTGTCTTTTCCTACGTCAGCTTTATTGATTTCCCTAACGTCTCGGAGTGCCTCGTTTCTTGTAATGACGCCTTGTTTCTCGTAACGATAACCCAACCAGCACATGCCACGTGATTTCATCATTATGTGTATTAAATGCGGACAATACATCATCATTATCATTAACAACAAAGACGACGATAAAATTGATAATAATCAATATGGTACTAATAGTTCATCAAATTAATACAGGTATGTTAAATTATAAAGCAAAATTACAATCCATAAAATT